>UZAF01016129.1:79414-122962 GCA_900617895.1 Haemonchus placei
TAATTTCAGTGGTGAATTAAATAACAAGTGAGTACCATCCTGCACTTCAAAACAAACATGATTCTTAGAACAATATGCTCCATGTTTAAACGAGCCTCCTAGGATCTCATACTAATTATGCTGCTGCGGAACCATTGCTGGAATAAGAGCGGGGCAGGCCAAAACTTTTTATAACACTGTAACGTGCGTAAAAGTTATAAAACTCACATTATTCAAAGGACTGACTGCTCCATCGGCACCGACAGGACACCCGCTCATTGCATAGCGTTCCTGAGCAACATGATCAGTTGACTTTGGACAACTCGCACCACCCCCTGGAGCAGAACAAGGAACTGAGAACTGATGATCGGAATGAAAAGACGATTACCGAGAATAGTAAAAAAGACGAAAAATGATGAGTTAAAGAATAAAACCAAAATAAAGCCTTCAAACCTGCAGAAGCCATTGCTGCGCGGGCGTGTTTTATCCGATCAGCTTCAGTCATATTTACCTTTTCGTGGTTCGCATGTTTCGGACATTCTGGAGGAACCTTAAGCGAGTTCAAGTATTCCGTACGCCATTAAAAGGGAGAGCACAAGACTCAAAACTCACCTGTTGGGTCTGAGAAGACTGCTCGGAACCCATTGCCAAGAATCTGAACGCAATGTGCAGTAAGAGTGAAAGCAGTTGAGACTGACTGACGCATTGATAATTGAGATACTTGTGCTGATGCAAAAGAAATCGAGGGTCGGTTAGGGCTGTATCTTTAACAGCAATCGCTGCAGTGGGTGAAGGTGATATTATCAGGATAACATCAACACACAGGGAGATGAAGTTTTGAACCATTTCCAACAAATGAAGTCACTACGCAGGGAAGGATGTACTGAATCTGATATAAAGCCTTTTTTCTCATAATACATGTACGACTGTTGGTCAGGCAAGCTGCAGAGTCTTCGGTTGATCGACAAAATTTAGCTGCAGTTATTTACAACCCCCTAAACTGTACATACTAAATCATGCCCAAACTACTGTACATCCCATTTCAACAGCCATGTTTCCGATCAAGACAAAAACCAAATGAAGAAAAAAAAANAAAAAAAAACAGAAGAAAAACCTTTTAAAAAAGCTGATGCAAGAATTTCAACATATGCGGTCTCGAAGCGAATCGATAATTAGTGAGTGCGAGCAAGCGAAATGGCTTGGAGCGCGTAAGTGAACCCAATTTCTTTGCTCCAACGATGAACGCGAATTTAAAGGTTCTCATTTAAATGCCCATTTTGGATATTAAACATCGTTGCGGTTATTTAGCGGTTATTTCGTTGGCGTATATCTTGTTTATTGTGATATTTTCAAGTTTAGAATATACTAGCTGAGGTGAATGCGCCATTTTTGTAAGTTCTTTGCTATTCGATGAGGTTTGTTTTTTATTCTTCAATCTCACTACAAATATCATTCATTATGAAGCTATCTTATCAAAGGAAAAGGTGCTTTTCTTTTGGAGATATCTAAAAATGTGGAATTGTGACGTAATATAGAAATGTTGACTTTTCACTGCATATTGACTGACCAGTGAAGGATCCTAAGTCGAAGTGGATTCATAAGAATTTCTGGTGGTAGGTTGGAGCAGGGGTGGGGGTGACGTTTCATGTGCGAGAGACTAGGGTTCGGGTTTTGTCGAGGATGAGAATTTTGCTTTAGACTGAATTTCTCTCTTGTAGCCTATAGATTACTTTGATGAAAATTCATGCAAATGTGTTACTGAGGAAATTGTGTGGCAGATGAAGGTTTCGCGGTGGAGGAAGTCTGACTGAAAACCAATTGAAATCGATCAATTCATTGGAATAAGCCGCGCTTTCGATTTCCATTTATAGTAGCAGCGCCATTCCATTGTGGTATATGCCATGCCATAAGCTGTAGGTACATCAATTTTTTACCCTCTACGAAAAACTGCGGAGTTCGGTTGACACAAGCGAGATTAGATCCTGCGAAAGGCGTGTGTAAATAGCAGCGGCGCAATTAGCCGTTTCCCCATCTTGTTAGTATTTCCGCAGGTATTCGTGGTCCTAACGGAGAGATTCATGTCCGATTGTCTGCTAGGTAATTCAGAAAACTTTGAAACTATAGGTGGGAGGGGAAAGGGGAGCACTGCTCTTTTTCAACAGCTAGAGCGCAGAGATGAGTAGCCAACGTTGCGAGCCGATGTTTGTGCTCAGCCAAGAGATATAATTTCTTTTTTCAAACTGTCTCAGCAGGCAGGATGCACCGGTATGAGTGGGACAATTGAATGTCCAATACTTACATGATTCCAACTTTTTGCACGAGGAATACATCTCTCCCATCAGGGTACTTCTCCCTGCTAATGCTTTCTGTTAGTTAAAAATCAAATACCATTGGCTAGTAGAAAAAACCTTCTCTAAGCACAAACAAGCCAACCATCCTTCCTTCTTTGCGCTCTAGCTATTCAGCATTGGGGCAGCGCGGTTCCCCTTTCTACTCTCCCCCCCCCCCCCCCCCCCCCCCCCTCCCTCATTTACACCCGGAAACTTTGAAATTGATCGAGCTATAGAAATTCTAATTTATTTCGAGTTCAATTGAATGTGCGCTCGTGCCGTTTACGAAGCAACCTTGACCCCATCTGGTGCACGTAGATCGATACCGTATGACATCTTTCACCATTTCCGATTCGGCGATTCCACATTTCACAGCGTTGCCCTGCCGATGCGGTTAATCATTTGAATCGATTAAATTTGAGATTTGGTGACCTTCCATCCAGTCTACCAGTTTTCTCAGATCCGAACATTTCCCTTTAATCGTTCACCAGCTAAAGAAACTGCTTTGTTCGTTTTATCGGTAATGTTCAGACTTTTCTCATCTTCAGAGTTGGAAATCAGCTGTGGATCCTTTTTGAGATGGCACTTCAATCGAAGAAATGTACCCAAGAAATGTATTGAATTTCCCCACATAATTGAGGGTTTACAAGTTACGCTGTAATAGCCCTAGAATTCTCCGACTTATCCAATTTTTCTCCTTTTGAACTTCGATTTTTAGTACTTTAGATACATAGCGAGCGGGTCCAATGCACCCTTGTAATCAACAAGGAGCACCAGAGTTCATAGATTTTCCGTATCTGCGCTGCGGAAAACTAGAATTATCGCAATATTCTTTCTTAAATGACAAAAATGTTGAGCTACTCGTCGCTGATTAGACACGCCAGAGTACGCCATGTACTGGATTTCCATTCGGAATCGCTTAGGCATTTTGAATCGCGTTTGTATCTTTGAAAGAGTTAGCAACTGTAGGATTTCGTCCAAGCAAGACTTTGTATTACGATGGATACGTCGAAGGCTTCGCATGGACATAGAATCAGTCTTTGGGTGTTCTCAAGCCAGCAATGACTCTTAACGTTTGTTTCATTTCCAAATGAATAGCTGATTGATTGGAGCCTGTCAACGGGCATATGAAGAATAGCAACTGAGTTTTTACCCTGGCTATTACGAGGTACTCCATTAGATTGTTTAAGCGCCTCTGAAGCCTTTTAGATCAGACTTGCTGGAGAGAACTAGTTCCTGTCTCCCTCGGCCCACTCACTCCTCCCATTTGAGCATGCCTGTCTGTTTCCCCTTACAGGTTTTCGTATGGACTTATTTTATACTCCGAAATCTCCCATTGTTTTGAAGTGAGGAAGAGAATGTGGCGCAACCTATTTCCATTCATTGAGCAGTGTTAAATACTACCTGTCATTGCACATTTTTTGACTTTTATTTATGGCTTTAGCTTCTATCCATAGTCAAATTTCCCCCATTCGAACGTTGGACTTTCTTGCAAAGGAAAGCGAGCCCACGCGTCATTCCGTAGTTCTCGTGATAGCACAGATCTCACTCCACCCTTCGCCGTTGTCGCCAGTGCTGTCGATATCTTCTTATCTTCTGTCGTCTAATGTCAGTAAAACATTCTTGTCGAACACAGCGATTAAAGATTTCTTGATTGAAAAACGGCGAAATACTTCAAAACAATTCGTAGAACCAACCAGCGGCCACTAGCTGGTGGTTGATTCTACCAGCTATGCTTGTAGTTACGACCTCAATATGGGATCGTTAACCTTTATGATCTGGAAATAGATTGGGCACGCAAAAAGTGGAAACTTCAGTGGTTCACTTCTGGATATCATTGATTTCTCTGCTTTTGAGATTCCTTATTACTTTTCCAAAGTAAACTGCAAGGTGGGAAGGCGAGTGTATTGAGAATTCGATTGAATTCACTGCTGCTCGCCGAAGGATGAAAGACTCGGCTGATTACTATGCAATTCAATCAGGGGAACAAGCTAGAGAGGGCGGCGCTATTTCAGGTCATTTTCATTGTGAAATGAATATCTTTGGGACAAATCGAAATTGCAAATCTCAATCTGAAATTTCTCAATTGGAATCGTCATCTTCTCATTGCTTTCTTTTTTCTTTTCAGCTATTACGTTTTGACTTTTGCTGTTGAACTACTCTTTTTTCGACTAATATGAGCATGCTCATTACCCTAATTCAATGGGTTCTTCTCAGAAATTTACTCTTGTCTGACATGCAATTGTTAACTAGCCCTGTTTCTCACTCGTCCGTACTATCAATTAGTTTCGCGATGAGAGCGTTCCAGATGCTTATCAGTAAGAGATTCGGCACTTTTTCCTGGTCCTATGGCACCATTCTGCCAGCCGGGTGTCACCTTTTCTTAATCATGCCATCGGCCGATGGTCAGTAATGGCAACGTTCGTCATGCCTTCTAATCGCTGGAATCTTCTATATAGGCTCTTCGGAAGGTGTTGATTTGGCGATCGTCAATTCCCAGTCTCTAGAATACCGATCCTGGACTGCTCTTGTTTCTTGCTATTTATTCCTAGTCTGACCTGTTGGGAACTCCCGTTTACGTTCATCTCCTATGGCACATCCCTTTCCCGACCATCCAGAGAAGTCTTTTTTGTTATGTGCCATGATTACTCGTATTATTTTCGAAAAATCAATTGATCGAGAAAGCAAAGGCGAACAAGATTCTTGTGGAGATTGACTTCAGCTTCCAGTAGAGGCTGGGCTTTGAAAGAGTATTTCCACTGCATTAGTTCGAAAAAAGGCGATAAAAGCTAACTAATAGAGTAGATAAAATTCACGGAATATTGAGCCAAAATAATGAAAAGCCTTTTTGAACATTCAGGGACATTTCAACATTGCCTCAGTCATTTTTGTCGGCTTATTTCCTACAAAAAAAGTTCGTACTTTGCGTTACTTTTAGGAGCATACTTCTGAGAACGCGATGAGCGTGATTCGCAGAAGATACGTGACCCAAACGAGTATCTGAGGATGGAATTCAGCTGTTAAGGGTGGAAAAGACTCAAAAACCATGGAAATCGTTGCTGCACGTTATTGTGACATTGGTGGTGATACGTGATAAACTGTATTCCCAATCTGGTAGTTTTACGAGTACGCAGGCAAGTGGACAGCTCTGAACGTGAAGATGTAGCTGTGTACTTTGGTCATTGCTCTTCATGGGCTTTTCCGTAGATTGGCAAAAGTTTGCAAGATCACCCCATTCTGAGAAGTCTCGGAGCTTCTATATTTCCATGTAATCATTGGTGCAGCGTGCATTCTGCAAATAGGAACTAAGGCTAAGGGACGGATCGTCTTGAAAACTACAATCAAGGATCCGAATGTCAACTACTTTGTGTCAGTTCCTTTAAGGAACTAGTGGCTGAACCCGCGTTTGAGTTCTGCTGAAACGACCTTCGATTAACTACCTTCCAAGAGATCCAGGAATAGGTTTGTCGATAATAAAGATGTTATAATTTAAATTGCATGGGAAATTTTAAGGCTCAAAAGAATGGCGTATCCCAAATCAAACAACCAATATCCAGTTTTAGGTTATAGTGAGGCACTTTCATCAGACGAAAACGTAGGTGTGGAAATTGGTGTTTAATGAACAATACTGGACACGAATGTTTGTTCACACGTAGTTCGCTTTTTCCAGCAGTTTTTCGGTCGTAGTGATAGCTGCCCCATCGATTCCAGCTGTGGAAATTCCCACGAGGGTGTTTGATGTCGAGCCCTATATCGTGTGATGCAGTGGTGTACGCTAATTCTTCGACGTTCTTCCAAACATGGGATCCAGGGTCTAACGGGGAGGGAGGAGTTTCGAACAGCAATGTTGTCTCTCTAGCCAAATGTTGCGACACCGTTTACTTTTCCCTTATTATCTAGCTTCCAAAGAATTATTATATAATAAGAAGACACACTCCCTAATAGCAGGCTGTGGATTGTGGGGTTTACGTGGGCAGGAGTGGGCACTAGACAATACCTAAAAAGCAAGAATGACCGAAAGGAGCAGGCTGAACTATTAGTTAACTGTCCCGTTCTGTCTAAAGAAAGCAAAGCAGGTCCAATGTGGGTGTTGGACATCGGGGTGGGCGTGTGGCATCTTGTCAAATATGCGCTATCGTCTTTTCCGCTAAGAAGATCGATTGGAGAACATGACAGTTCTGGCTCTTGTTTCGCACCGCTCCATCCATCTTTTGAGAAAATTGTTTTCCTTAGCTGATCGTGGAATGCGCCCTAACAGGCAGTAGTGTGGAACACCCTTCTGGTCGAAACTCTTCGCCCAAGTTGGCGAATTGATCGACACATGTCTTCTTCTGCGCCATCTCTATCACATTATTATTCCTGTTGCGCGTGTTGCCGCTCTGCAGATACGATCTTTATTCCTCATATATCTTTTCGTTCTCTCGAATTCTATTCCAAAATTCCATGAATCCGGATGCATTCCATAATCATTTCATGAGATAATTTTTACAGTTAATCAGTTACTAAGCACTAGTTCCATTATGTTTCATGCTGCTCATCATTTCTCGCTGTTTACCGTCCAGCCGTTGAGTGCGAAATTTGATTTGCTCAGATGTTACCCTTCTAAAACTATGAGCAAAAAGGGAGTCAGTCAGTTTCTCAGGAACTTAATTAACTTGATGGCTCGCCATATCCTTAATTCAGAGAGCTTCTAAACGTGGAGGAAATGTCTTAGATATTCCCATAGTATTTAGAGACCTTTTTTTTCAATTTTTATATAATGATTGAGCGGGGGCGATGTAGTGGCAAGTGAAGCACTTCACACACGCAGTTCGAATCCGGAATAGAGATGCGCCTAAGTCATCCATCTCTCCGGGGCCGATGAATCGGTACCAGACTCGTCTGGGAGGACAAAAGCACTGACTTGTACATTGGCTGGCCACCGCCTGTCATTGTACCGGCCACATACGCCTTCAGTACGCCACTACGATTCCGAATGGAAACAGTAGGGGATTGATGGAAGCAGCAATACTGTCCTTTGTCCTTTTTATGCATGACTAGGTGGCTATGGGAAAGACCAAATAAGCTTTTGGACGTCACCACTACTCTGAAGGAGGTTGGATGCGTGGCGCGATTCGGGACAGAGATCGATTCAATCCAAGAATTCTACTTTTCCCGTCTGCATAGAGGGTGTATAAGCGAGTGTGTAAAACTGAGGGGTATAGGATGATATGTAAGGGTTAAGAAGCCGAGCGTTTTTTCTAATGGACCGCTGTCGGTGAAACATCATTGCTCAAAAAGTCACGGTAATTTGTTGAGGTACACGAAAAGTCCATTAACGAAACACGCACCTTTGGATACTCGTAGGAGAAACCGTTCGATGGGAATTAGGAGTTTGTGACGAGACCAGTTCGAAATGAAACGTGCACAACTGAGATGTACGTGAGAATGTAGAATTCTGCCTTCGTTCTTGCACATATATATGCGCGTAATACTTGCGTCTACCATTCTTATCAATATCGGCGTGCAGCACCTTACGCCCCTACCCTATTCAGCCAATACGCCACTGTGTAATTCAGTTCTTATTGTTTTAAAATACCATCATAAGACTTATTGCATGGAAAGTCGTTGACAGGCATCCCTAGGTGCGAATATAACAACTATAAAGAATCTCTCGGAAATCCTTCAAGAAATCTAGGGATTTTTCCTGGATCTCACAACCCATTATGGCCTGCTCACCTCCTTTGCTAATGCGTTCTTCCCCTTCCTGCACTCTGTGCGCGAACTTCACCTTATTATGTATTTCCTTGCTAAGGTGTTAGGTGCTTCTGTTTGTCATTGTTTATGTTTCATTATGGTGAGATAAGCAGTTATTACCTCAAGAGAAGCTCCTGAATCTAGAATGATCTTGATGTGTGGGTGATACCATTTGATGATTGCAAAGTGGGAATCGCCGCCGATCATAGAGAGTTCACACGATATCTGTAAACGTTTCGTGCTCGAATGGCTCATAAACATTTCTTCAACATCTCGCCATTATGACGTGGTTGCATAACTGCAGCGGGACTCGTGGACTTTGTTTTCTCAACATCAGACGGAAAAAGGCAGAATACTCTTTGATGGTCACGTACGGAACTGGGACAGGCGCTTGTCGTTCCAATGGGTGTTCTTGTCTGTGGTTATCGACACGTGGGGGGCGGAACCTTGGTACGTCCGGAGACACACAGGCACAAAGCATGGCGAATGAGTGCATGGTTTCCTCATATCAATCAAGTCGATGTGTTTGCTCATGAGCAGCTTCAACTGTGGGCCTCGTCGATGTATGCGTACATGCTTTACATCTTGGTGAACAAACGCCAGAGCCGTGCGAATCGCCGGAAATCTTGCAGACTTCATTTCCGGACGCACCAAGCTATCCATGCCTTCGAGACGTGTCATAGTGCGCTCCACTTTTATTCGTTCCGCAGTTTGTGCAAAAGTGGACAGCGCAGTATGCGGCCGTCGCGTGTGCGCTCGCGGACGGGCCGGCGGAGTATGAAAGCGGCCATTGTCCTCGGAGACAGCAGTCGTACGTAACGCCATTTTGGCATCACTTTGTTTATTTGAACGAGCACAGATAATATGTCTACATGGCTCTGCACTCACGAACTCCTGCTAATGAAGTTTTATCGGAAAAAGAGTCGTAGCCACGAATTTATCCACTGTTGGGTTAAGGTAAGTAGCCCGACGCACGTCGAGACAACTAACTAACCAAGGCGTCTAACCAACTACTGCAAAACTTGGCACGGTCCAGAACAGCGAATTATAAACTGCCGCGTCCTGTGAGAAGATCGGGACACTTTCACCTCGCAACAAGTTGTCTTGCAAAATTTAGTCCCGCAAGGGAAACGGAGAGGATCAAAATCTTTCCGACTGGTTGGTAGTTATTGTACCGACAGATTTGTACATTTCGAAATAAACAAAATTGGCCCGAGACCAGATTTTGATCTGGACTCCCGTCAATCGTTTAAGACTAGATGGTGGCAAAATCAGAGTCCTTTCCTATCTGTTGGTTTTTAGCTCGTCTTTTTTTACAACTATTTCTGGTTACCATTGCATCCTCATCCAGAAATAGTTGTAAAAAAGACGAGCTAAAAACGGATAGTTAGGAAAAGGGCTCTGATTTAGGCGCCACGTGATCTTAAATGGTTGACGGGCGTCCAGATCAAAATCTGGTCTTGGGTCAATTTTGATTAGTCGAAATGTACAAATCTGTCGGTACAATAACTATCAATCGATCAGCATTGGTATCTCCAGTTCTCCTGGTCCATATCTAGTAAGCCGGATACTATCATACTGTGTCTGATAGGGGATAGGACGAGGGAAACGAGTGGTTCCCTCCAACTACGTTTCAAATGTAGTGGTCTCCAGTGCATGGTGTTATGCAAATCACTATACGTATTTTTTTCCGAGAAAAAGGCTACACAGATCAGTAATGCCGTTGAAAACGAGCCGTAAAAGAGAGATCATACCGAGCCCACGTTCACTGGGAGTGGCTTTTTACGTGACGCGACCCTCAACCTCCTTTTCTTCTTTCTTTGTCCCGACGGAACAAAAAGACTCATTTGATCCCTTCCGTTCCCTCTGAAATCGCACATAATTCCGACGATCAACGGCTCTGTTTCGTTGACCTCGTCGTAGTTCCATCGCCGTTTCGTTGCCTAAATTATTGATTCATATTTTTCAATCACTGAGCCTAACTGGTTCGGTCGGATTCAGAGCGCCACGTCACCTTTCTGGTTAAATCTTTTTAATTGATCTTATGCTACCGTTTTTCACCGGTCGTTTGAAGTTCGCCTATAAGGGTAACGTTCCTCCTCGTATTTACAACCTCCTTTTGTGATTTTTATGATTGCATATTAGATTTATCGATCAACGATTCCCTTGCATTTAACACCGTTTGAACTATTTTCTAATCAGCGTCTACAAACTTGGCAAGTTTCTGAGGGTCCATTGTCCGTTTAAAAGCATCAGTTATGCAGTGATAGGTTGTCTATTAGTGTAGAATTAGACAATTTAATAGAATGCTACTAATTTCTAAGCTGTGGAATTGTTTTTCGCATCCCATTTTTCCAGAGAAAAAATGCGCTGGGCAAACAATGTGAAATAGTTCGACGTTTCCGTTGATTCATAAGTCCAGAGAAGTTAAAGTTCTTGCAGGATTAGTGTCAAGCCTCATGGCCTAATGTATTCAATGCCGTGACATCTCAGGGAAAGCTCTCCCTAACTGCGATCAAACATTAGTTCAATGGGTTGAGGGGAGAGCTTCGAAAATGAAGACCAGAGAGACAATGGTGTAATGGCCACTACGCCTTCTCTATCTTACAGTCATCCTCTTGAGTATTTCCTATTTGCAGCCGGTTGGGCAGTATGCCCTTAGCAGCAACCATAATTCCTGGGTCTTTTTCAATTCGTGTATCGCACTGTTTAAGTCTTAGTCATTTTCAATGTTATTGCAGTTGCAATCTATTTTGTAGCACTGTTTTGCGAATGCCTTTATATCTCCCTTTGTTATTCTATTCTCTCATGGCTAATATGTTTCAGGCATGTCTGCAAAGGCGGTCAGCGAGCTTTCGGGCAAGGAGCTACTGTATCGATGTCTTGAATGTAGTGGTTTAGTCGATGCTCCTACAGCAGTTCGTCTGTCAGCTGGCGACGACTTCGATTCAGTTGTGAAGGGGGTGACGTGGCTGGGAGGACCACAGGTGAAGGAATTGCCAAAATTTATCCTATAAAGACAAATAAATGCTTGTAGAGCTCTCGTAAAAGTCTGACAATGAGTTGGAGTTTACAGAAGCTGTAGCGTTCTCCTCAATATTTTTATTTCTTTATACGTCAAAGCGACATGCCCAAGAGGCGTAGTAAGAAGCAAAGAATGCCCAAGAAACGAGAGAGAGCATAAAAAGCCCAAAAGACTATGAAAAACGGCAAAAAAAAATACGAAGATCGCACTCAGAGTAAACATTGGGAAGTAATGCTGAAAGTAAACAGTGGATAAGCGAAGTCATATGTATATAAGTTGTATATTTATTAATTTTTATTTATTTTTTTGTAGTGGTATGAAATATGGGGTAGATTCACCTTTTGCATTTCCTATGTGGAGCAGATCTCATGTAGGTGACTGTTCCAGTAATTAAGAGATGAAAATAAATTTTTGAGTTTATCCTCTCATTTTTTGGAAAATATGAAATCTTCGTTAATACCAGTATTTATTCAGAAGGCTGTGATAAAACCAGATCAATTGATAAAACGGCGAGGGAAACATGGTCTCGTCAAATGTGGGACTGTGAACGAGATAAAAAATTGGTTCCAGGAGAAGTCGGATACTCGCGTTCAGGTGAGCAATAGCGTAAGCGAGATGAAATGAGTGGTGCAAAAACATTAGTTGTTGGTTTAGTTTCCATGCTTAGATTCGAATTTCCTTACCTATCAAATATCTTGACTATGCTCTTTGACGACCAATGCATTTGCTCGATATTGAATGTAGTTTTCAATACTGATTACATAATAAATGCAGGGGGGGGGGGATATCTGCTGGAGCCATAAAGAGGCCTGAGCTGATCCGTCATCTAACAAAACTCGAAAATGTCATTTGTAATTTCCTTCTTCTTCTTAAGAAAAAATTCACCATACTTTCAAGTTCCAGTCAAATTTTCTGTTTGTTTAACAGATTGGAAGGACGAATGGTCGACTCCACACATTTATCATGGAACCATTTGTTGCGCACACAGATGCGGACGAGTTGTACATTGCTATCTTCAGTCAACGGAACAATGATGTCATCATGTTTTATGAGCATGGTGGAGTAGATATTGGAGATGTTGATCAAAAGGTATATCATGCCCTCCTTTTTATNTATCTGTTGCACTGAAATTGTTCTCATTCTTATCCTATTATTCTGAGTTCGATTTCAAATCAAAATCGAAAAGTAAAAACTTAAACAGATCTGTAAATATCTGTTGTCCTCATAGAAATCTAGTTGTTTAGGCACGGTCAATCAAAATTGAAGTTTCATTAGATGACAACGACATGGTGCCTACAGACGCTCAACTAAAAGAACTCATTGGAAATCTTGGTGACAGAACAACGTCAGTTGCTCAAGGATTTAGCGTTGATAAGCTTGAAAATCATTCTTTTTAGAGTTCTCGAAACCTTCATTTCATCACTTTACTCTGCCTACAAACAATTGCACTTCACTTATCTTGAAATTAATCCTCTCGGTGGGTTTTTAGAGAAACTAGATTCATACTATTTTTTTTCTAATTTGCAGAATCCTTTCAGTTGTGAAGAATTCCAAAGTATACATACTTGATCTTGCTGCGAAACTAGATGAAACTGCTAACTTCTTGTGTTCTGACAAATGGAAAACACGATCCGGTTTGGCGGTGGAGTTCCCTGCCCCTTTCGGCAGAGATCTCACAAAAGAGGTCAGTCTTCTGAGTCCAGTATGACGACTGTTTTCAAGATCACTGAACTTACGTCAAGTGAATTAAGAATTTGATAATTTCTTCCCCATTTCCTTTTGTTTAAATGTATCCTAACTCTCAAGCTCTTTTTGTGGAGACTGTTGACAGCTGCAATTTGTTTAGCTGCTCATCACACCCCAATTCGTATAACGTTGTATTGGAGTGATGAGATTATCTTTTCTGCTTATCTAGTTCTTTACCATTCTTATAATTATTTACCATTCAGAGTAAGCTTACAATATAAGACAATCGTGTTAGAAAATATTCCATTTCACTCATCTAAATCGCATTACTCTAAGTGTATGATGGACAGAACTCCTGGCTGGATTTCTTTGCTACCTCATCCTTCTTTATCACGGGCCCACAGTATTATATACTTTTTTTCGTTTTTTTTNNTTTTTTTTTGCATTTGTTCACTTTGGACAACCATTCTTTAGGAGCAATACATCGCTGATCTGGATGCAAAAACGGGAGCCTCATTGAAGCTTACGATATTAAATAGGAAAGGCCGCATATGGACAATGGTTGCCGGTGGCGGAGCATCGGTGGTATTCACGTAAGCCCATATGTTTCTTTTAGTTAACTCCTCCCATGATATTGCTCTGCAAACTTTGTTATTTTATTGAATTCGCTTGCAGTGATACAGTATGCGATCTCGGCGGAGCTGCTGAATTGGCCAATTACGGAGAATACTCTGGTGATCCATCCGAAACTCAAACTTTCGAGTATGCAAAAACTTTGCTGTCTGTAATGACGGAAGGTCCACCACATCCACAGGGCAAAGTGCTCATTATTGGAGGTTCTATTGCCAACTTCACGAATGTGGCAAAAACATTTGGAGTAAGTACTTGGGCTTTATGATGAAAATTTCTTTACGGATTTGAGATTATCTCATTAGAAATGAGTTATTACATAACCAATGAAGCAGTTGTTCATTGAGATATTTCGCTCCTTTAACTCCCTTTGAGATAGTTTTCATCGTACTCCAAACTTTTTCTTGATCCTATGGTATTTCCTATATGATAATACATATATGTATCTACTTTAGGGAATTGTGCGTGCGTTCGAGGTGTATATTGAGCGTCTCCGTGAACACAAAGTGACAATTTTCGTTCGCCGTGGTGGTCCTAATTATCAAGAAGGTCTCAGAAGAATCAAGGATGCAGGTCAGCCTTATTTCAGGTGTTACATCGTGCATCTCAGAAAATTAGCGGTTTTCAGCACAAAAGCTAGAATTACCAATCCATGTCTTTGGCCCGGAAACTCATATGACTGCTATCGTTGGAGCAGCACTTGGCATCCATGATCTTCCGGCAGTACCGCATGTTCCGCAAACTACTGGGCAATTCCTTTTGAGCCCGGAAAGAAATGTAAGAGCTTGTTAGTGTTCCTCTAAAATGGCTTTTCAAATATTTGAGATACATTTTCATTACAGACGGCTGGAGGTGTGCGCGCCACATCCAGGCACCCATCTAACGACCTCAATTCGAATGCAGCTGCTGGTGACTCCACAGCTACTGCAATTATGAGTAATTCTGATGAGGTGACCTTTTGAACTCTTCTCTTTCTTCGATGTCTCCTTATTTATGTCCCTTGATGAATTGCCCTCTGATATCGCACCATATCTTACAGGCGCACAAACTGTATGACAGCCTTTTTGAGAACAACTCGAAGGCTATTGTATGGGGCCAACAGCAAAAAGCGATTCAGGTAGCGTTTTCTCAATTTCAATATTAGATGTTATAAAGTGAGCAGTGTTACTGGTTTTGTGGTATTTTCACTAAGCAAAGAAGCCGTCTTTCTACTTTATGTCAAAGAAGAAGATGTGTATTTGAAAAGAGGTAGATTGGCGGGTCTTGTAGGGTATGCTCGACTTCGATTTTGTCTGCCGTCGACTGGAGCCATCAGTTGTTGCATCGACTTATCCGTTTACGGGTGATAACAAACAGAAGTACTACTTTGGACAACGCGTAAGCATTGTTTTCTATTAGCCAAGCTCATGCAAACTTAAATATCAAGCATTTAGGAGATCCTGATTCCAGCTTACAAGTCCATGGCAAAAGCGTTCGCAACCCATCCGGAAGCAACCATCCTTGTCACTTTTGCATCGCTTCGATCTGTGTTCGAAACTGTACTGGAGGCACTCCATTTTCCGCAGATTCGCGTGATTGCCATTATTGCCGAAGGTGTACCAGAAAACCAAACACGTAAACTGATCAAGGTAGGCAGCTGAGCTACTCATGTTAGTTAGATCACTGCTATTTCATTTACAGGTGGCCTCAGAGAAAGGGGTTACTCTGATCGGGCCGGCTACGGTTGGTGGAATCAAGCCAGGATGCTTCAAAATTGGAAATACTGGAGGAATGATGGATAATATTCTAGCATCGAAGTTATACCGTCCAGGAAGGTTGGTGCGGCATCTTAACTGCTAATTTCTTCATAGTTATTTATCGCGAGTAGATCTATTAGGATTTTCAAAAAGCAGAGATGTATGTAGAGAAATAAATGGGATCATTTTTTCGCCGGAAAAGTTTTATCAAATTTTAGCGTGGCTTACGTTTCTCGAAGTGGAGGAATGTCCAATGAGCTAAACAACATTATCGGAGCAAATACAGATGGTGTATTCGAAGGTATTGCTATTGGAGGAGATCGCTATCCAGGGTCTACCTACACTGATCACATCATGCGATACCAGAAGGATGACAGGTACGGCTGTCAAAGTCTGCAAACCCTTGATGTTCGATTTAATATTTGCTTTCTTGAAGCGCTACTACTTGGTTGTTGACGTTGCTTACAGATATGCATTTTTAGCTGTTTTCTATAGATAAAGTAAGAACTTGTAAAAACTTCCGTCCAGTGTGCTGATTTCAGAGTGAAAATGATGGTGCTCCTGGGAGAAGTCGGTGGTATTGAAGAATATAAGATTGTTGATGCCTTGAAAGCCGGGAAAATCACAAAGCCACTCGTGGCGTGGTGCATCGGAACATGTGCCGATCATATAACCTCGGAGGTGTGCGAGTTTCATAATTTCAGTTGATAGAGCATTTAGCATTGTAAAGTGCTACTGTTTTTAGGTACAATTCGGTCATGCGGGTGCGTCCGCAAATGCTCTCGGTGAGACTGCGGCTGCGAAAAATGCAGCTTTGAGAGAAGCCGGTGCTCGTGTACCTCATTCCTTTGACGATCTTGGTCAGTCATATTTTGATAATCGTTTCAAGGATCGAGTGCAGAGATTACTGGATACCTTCTCTTCAGGGAAACTCGTGAAGGAGACGTTCAACGAACTGGTTGACCAAGGAATCGTCGTGCTTCGGCCGGAGATTCCTCCGCCTGCCGTACCTATGGACTATGCTTGGGCGAGAGTAAGCTTCTACTTTGCAGTGCAATATTAGAGTTTTTACAAGGCGTTCTTTTGAGTACAACGTTTTTCGGAGCTTTCGAGCAACCCTCCCAGTTGTTTTTTTTTTCATATTATTTGGATTCTTAAATCAAGGTCAACGAGTTACCGAAACCGGCCACAACACGAAAACTTTTAGTTCGATTGTGTTTATGGGTAGATTATCATGTCTTTTATCAGTTCAGTCATTTTTTAATTAAAATTTTGTGTTTAGCAGAGTTCATACAATTCCTTTATTAAGATTTCCTTTTTGTAGGAACTTGGTTTAATCCGTAAGCCTGCGTCGTTCATGACTTCAATTTGCGACGAACGAGGCGAAGAACTCAACTACGCCGGAGTTCCCATTACTAAGGTGCTTGAGCAGGACATTGGAGTGGGCGGTGTGCTTGGCTTGTTGTGGTTCCAAGTAGGTCATTACATTCCAATATATTTTCTGTAGATTTCGCACTTTTCCTCTTCATTTTCATTTCACAAAGACAGAATTGTTCCAATACGAAAGAGCTATTATTTCTTAGAAAGCTTTTCAATTCGGGAGGATTTCATAAATGGTGTAATTTCCAGAAACGACTTCCTGCTTATGCAAATAAATTCATTGAAATCTGTCTAATGTTGACCGCGGATCACGGACCAGCCGTATCTGGTGCACACAACACGATTGTCTGCGCAAGAGCTGGAAAGGACTTGATTTCGTCTCTGGTATCAGGGCTATTGACTATCGTGAGTTTTTTTTTTTGTGGGATAACTTTCCGGTGAACGAAGATAGGAATAGTTGTTGTCGGTCTGCTAGCTAATATCAACGTTGGAAAAAGGTTGTGGTAACCTCTATGTTCGCTTTTTTTGAAATCTGCGCATTTGTTGTTTATAAGAGTTCAATGCCTATCAGCCGAAATTGCATGGTTCCAAACTCATATCTGCCCGCCTGTCAGCTGCATGGGGTTATCTACTACAAAAATGGTTCGCAACCGTAGTCTTACAAATATTCATGACTCAAAGCCTTGATCATGGCAACATCAATTCGATTCTTAATTGCAGGGAGATCGATTTGGTGGCGCGCTGGACGGTGCGGCTCGTCAGTTCTCTGAAGCAGTTGATAAAGGATGGAGTCCAATGCAATTCGTAAACGAGATGCGTAAGCAAGGGAAGCACATTATGGGGATCGGACACCGTGTGAAATCGGTACATTGTGGGCTGCGCTACGTTTCTTCTTATATTTCTTTTGGTTTGGTCCGAAATGAACAATTTGGATTGATTTTTTGCGTTTAGATCAATAATCCCGACAAGCGCGTGGAAATACTCAAAAACTTCGCATTAGATCGTCATCAGTTCAAGCAAGAGACGCCATTGCTGGAATACGCGCTTGAGGTAGAGAAGATCACCACAGCGAAGGTGGGCGTTTTATTCTCCAAGCCCTTTCGTTTTTTTCTCGACTTCACGTTGATTTCTAATTTACTTCCCCCACTCCGCCCGTGTCCATCACTAGTTTCCTTCCAACAGAGCTAATAGTTCTTTTCTCATCCTTCCGTCATCCTGCTGAATGCGCAAGTTTCAGAAACCAAACTTGATTTTAAATGTGGATGGAGCGATCGGAGTGATTTTCGTGGATATCCTGCGTCAATCCGGGATGTTTACCCCCGCTGAAGCTCAAGAAACCATCGAAATCGGAGCTCTGAATGGACTCTTCGTACTTGGACGCAGTCTTGGATTTATCGGTTTGTAACTTTGTAGTGGTGCTCATGATCATAACGCAGAGGCTCTTGTTAGTTTCGGCATTGCTGGATAGGCCGCATTCCCTGGTTCACAATAAAAGCCTCATTTTTGCATTTTTACAGGGCATTATTTGGACCAGCGCCGCCTGAAACAGGGGTTGTACCGCCATCCTTGGGACGACATCTCATATATTATGCCTGAGCGCGATCTGGTAAGTGAACAGGATGCTCGTTATTTTTCTCCCATATTCGTTTCCGTTGTCATGGACAAAGTTTTCAAAGATTTCATTGAAAACCATTCTATTAAAGTGTCCCATCCTTCTGCAAGTAAAATATATAACATTACCAGTGAGCATAGGGACTTTTCACAATGAAATCAGTTCTGAGCGGTGGTTCTAGAAAATTATACTTCCTGCGGTAATAATGCTGAATCACGGACGTCCCTTGATAATTATAATGTCATTTTATTTTGCAGACGTTTACATTATTATCAATACATAATTATCATTATTTTACCCGAAACATTTCTATATTGCATCGCTTTTAATTATTAACTTTTATGTTTTCAGTGAAAGCAATTCCTGCTGACAACACTCCATTCTCCGGTGTATCTCATGTTAGTAATTTATTGTTTCACTTTTTTTTGTTATCTAGAAATATGCTCTTTGTGTGGTTAATATAAGATTTTATACGTGTACATAATAAAATAGAAGTTTATGTACGTTTTGTGTTTTATTAGATGAAGGTTGTTTTGTTATTATGCTACACCTGATGTCGTGCTTGTTTTTAGTCGTTCAAGGGTGAGCTACCCGTGAATAAATAATCTTACTCCCTTTTTTGCATGATGAATTTTCAACGAATGGACTTTTCGTTGAATTGAGTCTTTGGTAATGGCACATGTGGAAAGGAATAGTGTTGGTTAGTCGGGTTTTTCTTAGAAATCTGTGGGTATTAATGTACTGACACTTTGGAAGTAAAGGGGAAGCATCAGCAAAATAAGTCTAAATACTCCACCGAACAAGAATAACACCGAAAATGGTTGTGTATTCAAGTCGTGGTAATCTGGTCATCAGAAGTTTAAGCAACAACATGTTATTCCGTTACTATGTTAAGGGTATTCCACTGTTACTGCCTTACTCTTGGGCTAGCTATATACTAGAAGAGCGTTCAAATGTTGTGAATGCCATTTCAAGAAGTTTAACCTATTCCCAGTTAGCAGTAACATTTAGAAGCGGTAGAGGGGCAGTGTTTTCAGTTCTCCAGCCCCTTGCTAAATGACCTGCTAAGAGGGATAGTGTTGGCTCGAACAGGGGAAGCTAGGGTATTGGTGCTACTACCATACGCGTGGTGATCATATGGTAGAGTTCCTCTGTCTCCAGAACATGGATTTTTACTTCCAATATTCACTAAGAACCTATCTATCATTTGATGTTACAATATGATGGAACACCATACGGAGGGATAAAACTGCAGCGATTCAGTGTTTAATTGGCCGTAATCCGTATTAGTTGAAAATCTGTAACCAGCGCATACCGTCAATAAATGGGTAGGACATTACCCACTCCCTTGGTCGATCACTAATCGATTTTCCCCGACGAACAACTTTCCATACGATTTCTTCAAAACTTGCTGCTAATGAAGTAGTTTCGCCTGGCAGTACGAGCCACATAAAGACATTGCCTAACTTCGTTTTTCCTTTTTTACGAATTCTTCTCATTCGGAGTGGAAATCGTCGAATCGGCAATACTCTCCTTCCTTTCGGGGATAGTCATTTGCTTTACACTTTTCAAGGTGCAAAAGGAGATAGCCGTATTTCTGTATAGCAATTTAGTGGTGATCAACTCATGTGACCTCTTTTGTTTGCATGCACTTCAGAATGCGCTATCCTCCTGAAGCTTTCTTAATGTCCTTGCTTACTCTGAGGATTTGATTTATTAACCAACCTTTCTTCAAAGCAGATAATGATTGGTTTCGTTCTTGGCATTCTGGTCGTACCATTGGTTGTGCACTGCCAGAACGAATCAACACTGGAAACAACGACGACGACGTTGATCCCAAGACAAGTAAGTCGTAAAGGAACTCCTCCTCAACATCTGTGTGGGACGATATCGCCTAGAAAACGGTTTATGTACACCAGATGCACCATTCATAAATTTGCTCCTGCTCGAAATCTTAAAAGAGCTCAATTGGTTCTCATGCTCAAATTCGAGATGTCGTTTGTAAATAGCTACGTACAAGAGCTTTAGTGTGTAATGTATATCTCACGCACGCACTAGACATAGGAATAGACGGACCGGGTTGGACATGTTGATTAGCCGCTCACAACTTACGGTTCTTCCATTAATGAAGAGACATTAATGAAGAGGAATCTTAAAGCAGTTAGTCTGTTCACCATCAGTACAATCCCGCACACTAACATGAGTGACGTCTGGGTCCAAGCACCTTAGCGTTTCCCTATTTTTGATGGAAGGACAAAGCTCAATGGCTAAAGCAGCCTGGCGAATACCTGTCCGGATTACCTGTCAAAATTCCAAAAATTTTAATTAGCCATATCACACATCTAGGCTACCCCGTTTGGAATACGATTATACTTGAAATGAATCCTTCAAAGAGGACGAAACTGATCACTGATAACCTCTTCAGATACCCCATGCGCTTTACTTTCACTCAGACTAGTTCAGCTGTTTGACCAATTGTTTGCAAGAAAATAAAATTTAGGCTCCACTCAAGCCGTCTTATTGTTCTGAAGGCTATAACAGAGCTTATCCTCACTAGTGGAGCATCTGATAGAATTTGAACCAAATAGCAGTAGCCCTTTCTAGCCCCGTACAAGGCTCCGCGTAGCCGTACCTTCATGCTAATGCAACTCGGTTAATGAGTATTATAGTAGAATACTGCGAAGATGAAGACGAGATTCTGACAAAGCCTTACTTTGATAGGTATCGACGACATCGACGTCCTCTACTACAACTACTACCGAACCAACAACAACTAGCACTACAACATCAGCAAATCTTTCATCAACGTCAACGTCCACTGCCACGACCACATCATCAATGTCAACGTCCACTGCTACGACCACAACAACAACACACAGAGTTTTAGCTGCATGCACTGAGGTGTTGCTTTTTATCTGCTTCGATCCAGAAGAGGTTCGACGAGCATTTGGAATGTGCTCGTTCTACTTCATCTATCTTAGTAGTCGTCTCTGAACGTAAAGGGAGCCGATTGTTGCAGAGCGACGCCAGTTGGCTCGCGTGGTCAGAATGGTCAACCTGCTCAGATGACTGCGGATCATGTGGAGTGCATATGAGGACCAGAACTTGCCTTACAACGAATGCACAATGCGTGTGTGAAGGGTAAATCCGTTCAGGACAATTGATCACTTTATTTCCTTTCCTCTTTTTCAGACAGTCCACACTGATTGAATACTGTAATCTGGAAATTTGTCGTTATCCTCGATCAACGTGCTGCTACAATCTAAAGGTATGCTAGCCTAATTCAACCTAAATGCGAAATCTATTACTATCTCATTAGGTTACCTCGCACAATGGAATCTTTGCATGCCTTGGAAGTAATTCCTCTGCTGGAGTACTCTCCCGTCCCTGACTTTCTTTTTATCATGGAAATAACATCTGTGAGAAATCGAATTGTCTCCTGTTACTCATTCACTTGTATAACTTGTCGTCCCGTTGATCATCGATTTCCTCGAGTGGACGGCAGAACGTATAACTTCCGTGTCGAGAGCCAGCTACTATTCATTAATAATGGAGATTCAATTAGAATTAATGTATGGTAATTGTTTTGATAGCAAATGTTGAAAAAAGTTCCAGATCGCCTCGATTATTTCAGTAAAATTCATATAAATGTAAAACATCTGAGATATTGTTGAAAAGTAGAACAGTCCCTGTCGTAGACTCAATCAGAGCTCTAAAAGCTACCCCTGCTACAAAAGAGGCTTTCAGCATGGAGCCCAAGAATAAAATATTACACACTATCGCGGTGCGGCGGTGGTGTAGTGGCAAGTGGCGCACCTCCTCACACGCACAGCCGCGGGTTCGAATCACGAAATTGTCCGCCACGGCCAATCAAGCCTTCCATTCCTCCGGCCAGACTTGTCTGGGAGGATAACGGCTCTGGCTCATACATCGGCTGGCCACCGTAAGTCGTTGTAGATGCCACATACGCATTCAATACGCCACTACGATTCTAAATGAAAGTCAAACGCGTGGGGGCATTCCTCTGAAGGCGTTCATTGGAGACCAAAAACTTTATCCTTATTTTATGTATTATCACGCGAACCAAAATACGGGATGCCTTAAAAATTGCAGATTTATTCGAAATCACTGAGTTTTGCTCCCAAAAGAAGCCTATGTCTCTTTTCCAATGCTTAGATAACGAAGTCGCTTATACTGCTTAGAGGCTACTCCAAACTATTCCACTACTGAACAACTGAACACTCGTCTAGGTTGTTCTTGTCGTGATGAGATTTCGGCGGTTGATCGAGCTGCGGTTTGAATGAGAGACATCGTCTGATTCGGGCCGAAACATCCTAGAAAGAAAAGGAAGTTTAAAGCAATCATCTGTACCACCACTCGTGCTGCCAATCTTCCTCGGCGGGCACCAGTAACGTCTCCAATTCGTTCCTGTCGCGAACCAGAGCAGTTCAGTGACTCGTCATCGCTCGAGTGTCACGGAACAAAACATTCCTTCCGTTCAGAGCTTTCGTGAAGAGGTCTGACCATCGCGCCGCCTGCCATCCTGGTATTCGTTTGACGTCCCTAGGGATTCAGTTGGTAAGCGCCTCAGTTGTCCAACGGTCATCACTACATTTCATGACGTGCCCGGTCCACCTGCTTTTCGATTTCTTATCGCAACCAATGGCATCCCTGATCTTCGTTCGATGACGGAGCTCGGAACTCTGGNTTACTCTGCACTTGCTTGTATAGAGAGATCCCGTTTTTTCCACAGCGCTCCACAACTATTTGGAACGCCTAAGTCTCCAGGTTCAACAATAACATCTGTACTGAAGCTGTATCTGAACCTAACAATCACTGGTAAACTCTTCATTCATCATTGAAAGTGCATTATTATGGCATTTTTACGCGTTAACCGACATATGGGTAAGAACATATAATAGATGCACGCAAAATTAATTGACGAATCGATTGGCACTAACAAACAATGAAAATAATCGATAACCACGACTCATCGTGGAGCTAACAGATTAACACGCCGTATCAAATAGGATTATAGTGGTGGTTACAGTATCGGAAAAAATGGCGTAGAAGTGTGAACTGGTAATAGATCAACTGAAAAGGTCGCTAAGGGAAAAAGTCAAAGGTAGATGTTAACAAAATGACAAATTTAGCACCAGTACCGAACAAATAATAATGTACGATAATGATGACGTCACTCTCGCGCAATCTACCGCTGGATCCGCAAAGGCAGAGAAGAGAGGAACAAAAAGAGGATGAAGAAAGTAAAATCCAAACGGAAACTTCTGAAAAAAAAGCGCGAAGAAGGCGAAAAAGCACGCATGGAGTAGCGAGCGACTAAGTGTAAACACCAAGGCGAACGATCGATAAAAAAGTTGCTTTTCGAAGACACCTTACATATATGTGCATAGCCCCTGTGCAGCGCAGCCGGTTGCATTCGAAATGACATTTCTATGAAGGAAAGTATAAAACAGACGTTGTCGTGGTACGAACTTCAAAAAGCCAACTGAAATAGTCATTGCATACAAGGCCAACGGGATATGACCTGGATTGTAAAACCCTGATTCCTAGCTACTTGTGGTGAATTGTTGAGGTGAAAACCAGCACCTCTAGAACATGAAAAAATGTAAAGCAAAAATAAACTACGTAGTAAACACATAAATACAAAGCCACCGTAACCCGCAGGCTGAGAGAACGCATAACAAACAGAAAACAACGCAGCGATCATGATAGCCGTGAGGTTTTAGGTGAGGTCGTGGGCGTGAGGAAGGAGGTTTCATGATCACATCTTGACAAGGAACAGTTACCCGAATAGTTAGCGAATAAAATGCAAAACGATAATAAAAGATGAATGGACAAAAGAAGACATGGAGAGAAGGCGGTATGGCGGATGCGGATCCACTCGGCGCAGATCACAAACGAACGATGACGCCATCGAAAACGAGCAATAACTAAGCGAATTATAAGGTAGAAAAGGAAGGGAAGAGAAGACAATGCGACACCTATAAGACTCTGCACTCACTACGAATGGGCATGCCAATCCGCAGGGGTACTTTCGATCATTTCAAGTGAACAAAACAGGCTTCGTGGTAACGTCAAGTAGATGAATTTAGAGGTGACGACATACGAAAAACCAGTCCAATTTATTGATCGTCTCCAAAAGCCTCCGGTAGCCGATCAGGGATAGAAAGATCTGCCAGATCTTGCAGAATCGAATCATTGCGACTTTCCTTAACAGAACTCTAAATGTGGGAAGAAAAAACAGTTGGCTGCTTGAGAACTCACATTTCGCACCAGACTAATCTGTGGACAAGGTGAAACCATTCGACGCTGGCTCCCAGCCGGATAACGTCGTCGACTATAAACACAATTTAGGAATCAAAATCAAAAAGTTTTNTTTTATTTTTCTGTGAAGATCGATGAAAAGGATTACCCCTGACTGTTCTCCGCAGAATTCTCGCCCTTCTCCGGAAGTGTTACGACATTTTCATCGGCGGTTGTTACCGGCTGTTCGTGCAGCGAAATACTACGGGTATGCGGTCCGGACAATCCCCAGCCGTAACAGGCCTTTTGTTCGGTTCGAAGGAACGTCACAGCATCCTGAAACATGCACTGAACTTTGTGTATGCCATGAGAACTTCAAGAATTCCCATCTCTAGACCTCAAACTGCGATAGCATTCAAACACTTGCAAAAACTTTTGTAATGAGCCTTTCTTTAAGTGGTTTCAAAAATCTGTATGGAAAAAATTAGAAAACGTGTCTGGACAAACTCTGCAAAATTAGAAAAGCAAGCCAGTTCTGAACGCACATAACCTCTTCGAATAAATGCCGATTCATCTCTTTTCAGCAAATTGTATTTGCCTCTTTCAGCGACATTACTGAACACATTTACTTTCTAAACCTTACAAAACTCACATCTAACGTCTCCGGTAATGGTTTCTCGCTAGTCTCCGGTAGTACGCTTACGAGCATACCAGCGAACAGCGAGAAGATTGCAAAGATGATCATGGGCGTAATTGGTAGCGAGTTTATAGACAGCAGCGCTATATAAGACGAAACTCCTGAACCGAATCGAGCCACCTGAAAGTGAAGAAAATAGACTACAACTAAAATAACCTTGAAAATCTGATCCAATGAGCTAACAAAATAGCAGACAATATTATCATTTGCTGACCCGCCTAACAAAGTAAGGCGACATCGAGTAATGAACTCACCATAGATGTCATCCCTACGGCGGAGTTGCGTATGATCGTCGGATACAGTTCGGAGGTGAAAATGTATAGAATGTTAAAAGCACCCTAGAAATCGATTTTAGCGTCACAACCGATCGATCAAGGTAAAACTAAACTACCAAACTACACCTGAATACAAATCTTCCCGATCATCATGAAGGAGAGCGCAAACATGAAATTCTCACTGATCACTGCTGCCATGGCCACAATGATTGAGATTCCACCGCAAACCAGCGTCAGCATTTGCGCCCTTCGAAATCATCCTATTAATCCATGGTAAATAAATGATGTCAAGAACTCACTTTTTCCGTCCAAACTTCATGAGCCATACACAACAGAAAAGTGTCGGTATTTCAATAGCACCGGCGACGGCGTTGTTCAGAAAGAAGTTACCCGTAAATAGAACTCGGCCAGGCGCGGACTGATCGGACAGAGCTGGAAGCCTCATTTGCAGTACGTATTTAAAAGACTTTGTTCGAGAACGAGTTTAGAGAAATTCAGAGCAAGAAAAGATGGGTTAATGGCCACCATTCCACAGCCGTTGTTCTCCTGTTTACCATTTTTTACTTTTGTGATAAGCATAAGGGTAAGCATATTGAAACAACAAAAGGCGTGTATTACTGCAGCTCAGGTTTTCAACGAAATTCCAGGTCATTTACGAAAAGCGTCGTAGTACAGCGCTAACATGCGAATGCCGGCATAGTGGGCGAACTACGGCCGGAGTCAAGGGAAGCAGTTATTTTCTACCAACAGACCCTTCCATTTCCCATTTAGATTTCGAAAACCGTTTTTTCCATTCAAGCTTCCAAGTAAATCAATCGTAATCACCGATACACTCTGATGTGATTCTCGCTTTGGAAGTCGTGGGTAAACAGCGGATTACCAGTAGTTGGTAATGTTGCTATTGTGTAGAGCTCAGCACGGAATAGCGACGATTTGAAACTCACCAATAACCAGACCGTAGTATACAAGGGCTGTCGCCATGAAGACAATACACACGGTGATTGTTCGGAAGCGTAGCTCTGGTGTTTTAAATAGGTCTAACATACCAACTTTCCCCTGCAACGTAAAAATTCAAAGCATTCCTCAGTTGCATTGAAAAGTCTATTAAACTGTTAGTTCATTGAAGCATACTTGCACGACTATTTTGTAAGCCTATGAGTTCTACGATCTCATCTACTGTGAAAGAAATTAAAATTGAAATTAGTTACTCCGATAGACGAATTTCTTACAAAATTACGATCTGAACAAAATAATGGTGTCCAACTCAAATTCCTACTCCACTATAATTGACCGTACTACGTATTACTTGTTCATGGGTGACTCCTTTATAGTTTCACTCACTAACTCTTCCGTAATTCCATAATCACCTCTCCCCTCTCCCTGACTATTGTGTCACTGAATACGCCATGTGAGTCAAAAGTGTTCAAAAGCTTGTATAAGTCGTTTGACTCGGCAACAGAACGATACCTTCTTATTCAGCCGTTTTTCTCGATGACAGACCAGCTCAAGATCAGACGGCAATGATCCTTTGTTGATTCGGCAAAGATTGAAAGGAAACGGTGGTGTTCTATAAAATCTCAGTCATAACCACAATCCCCAAATTCAGCCTATATATGATTGCAAACGGATATCAAAGGCTTACCGACATGCCTTCCGGATCACTTCTTCAGCCTCGTTCACTCGTTCTTTAACCATTAGCCATCTAGGTGATTCTGGCAGGGAACAAATCAGAAGTACAGCGCCAAAATGTAGACCTGCAGCGATTACCTAAACAGGTTACGTAACATTTCTATAGGTAATTCATCCATATCGTGCAGTTATATGTGCATTTTTAAGCATGTTAGGAAACCGTCAATGTTTTTATCTGTAGGAACAGCAAACTGGTTGAGGGTACTGGAAACAACTATGTACGGGATCGTAGATCGCTTAAAGGAAAACACCAATGTGAAACACACCAGGAATGCCCAATTTTGCACTGATGTCAATCGACTGCTTCAAACAACTTCAACAAGTCTTGTTTTCGGAAATGAAGAAATCCTCCTACCTGCACCGTTTTCCAGCTTTTCGCCAAGTACGCTATAAGAGCCAGAAGGGCGTAACCCATTGCCCATGGAACTTGTAGCATACTGCCGACCATCGCTCGATATCTTGTACCTTAAAAGCTACTAGTTCTGGTAAAGTCAGTGTTCGCCGAAGAAATTCACACCAGATTATTCAATTTTACAAATTATACGTGACAGCGTGACTTACCCGTGATTTCCATACAAAGCGTATAGGCGGCAAGATCAGCTGCTTCGTTACAAATAGCGCTACAGAATCTAATGAACAGGAACATAGGATAGTAGGTTGTGTACGGTAAGAACACCCCAAACATTGACGACAGTATTCCAAACCCGATGACTGTAGGCTTACGACCGAAGCTGAATAGGCATAATTGTAAAACTGTACTGTGATGAAAGATAGCGTAAAGTATGTCATTTCAACAGATGTGACCAACAAAACCTGCCGTAGGGGAAGCAAAGTTAGCACAAACTGATCACTTCAATCTAACACATTCAAAATTTCACTCACTTGTCGCTGGCCATTCCTCCCACAACGCAACCAACCAGGTACCCGAAAGAGTAGAATAAGTGGGCGTGTCCTTTCATGAAGTAATCATCACACACTAAATTCCAGTCCGTTACGATGGTTTCGTGCATCACCTAGAATCGATCGATTATCTCTTAGAAGCACATCTTCGAGGCAATACCATTGCTGCTCATACGTCGGTTTTGTAGTGGAATTTTTCGCATTTCTTTTTTTCTGCACTGTCCTTCCATGCACTCTTCACAGCCTCCATCAATGGCATCCTTCGCAGCTCCTTATACCTCTCTACTGGCCGTGAATAGTAATGGCACTGAAATAAGCAGTAATCAGTAGACATCATTTTACCTATGAGCCGTTTGCAACAAGTTTAAGCGTGAAACTCAAAAGTATGTGATGGCATCGGGAAANAAATAATTGGGAACACAGAGGCGCTTGTGATTAGTTCTAATAACTGATAAACTAAATGATCCTGATAAATCAAAGAAATCATCGTTCAATCCGCACCACTGATATAAGGACTCCCATTTATCAGTTAATGACCTACAGAACACCTCAATGGACCTTTATAATGTTGATTAAATTCCACTTACTCCATATACGTGATCCGTCCCTTGGAGTAGGAAAAAAAAGTGCCCAACCGATTTTTGAGGACTATCGACGTCATTATTGATTATCGGAATTGGTGTGTGTAGACTAGCCACTTAGCTTTATGCAATCGCTATTGATCGCAAGACCAGATCTATGATGTATTTCTCTAAAAAGCAAAATTTCACCCACCGAATCACGTGTATAAGCTCCCGCTCTACCGTTCTCATTAGGAAAGACGAACGAGATGTTCTGCACATCTTGTAGCCCCCACTCGTAGACGGTCGTATCATTAGGGTTGTCGAATCCGGGCACCTGAAACAAATATAATAATTCACTGGTTTTGAATTTGTCATTGGATTCCTTCACAATTAGCAAGCCAAAAGTCAGCAAGTGAGCAGTAGGCAGTCTACAAGTATAGCAAACACCCACCTGACACCAGTGTTCAGGATCATACATCATATAAACAACATTCAGATTGAACATAGCGTGTGGGATTTGTTGCATCGCTATAAGAACGTAGATCCAGATCTGCCACCATGAACAACCGCCGATGATGTTAAGAAT
This sequence comes from Haemonchus placei, assembly GCA_900617895.1. NCBI lineage: Eukaryota > Metazoa > Nematoda > Chromadorea > Rhabditida > Trichostrongylidae > Haemonchus > Haemonchus placei. Next base: position 108,503 of record UZAF01016129.1, read on the forward strand.
TCCTGAATGGTACAATTTAGAATTTAGTACCCACCGGCATTACAAGACATCCCACTCAATAGCTTGTGTTCCGGCCTTATCTCTTAACCATTTCTTGAACAAGGTGATAGCTGCTCGTTTTTCTCTGCCAAACATTCCATTTCAATGAATGATATTGGTAGAATTCTATGCTAACATTTCTCATTTTTACACGAGAGCACTTGATTATGTTCAGACTCTGCGAAACATAGGTGGCATTGTTTGTACCGAGATCAGGTAGAACGATGCAACGACTGCTTTTTACGTAACGACTTTTTGCATTCCGATTTTTGTTCGCTCTCAACGATACTAGAGAATAGCTTTGAAAAGAGACTGATAAACGCTGGCTCATCCTTTCATCTCTATATAGTTCACAGCTGCCTGTTGGATGCTTAGCAATAAGTTGTTGGTCGTCCAATATTGCGCTGTGACACCTCAAAACAATGAAATCTGCTTGCACCAGTAAGGTTTTGAAACGACCCTAATATTTCTTTTATCCTTTCATATCCATGAAATCTTCGTCTAATACTACTTTACTAATCGACTCTATTCATTCACGCTCTCGTACTCGATGTCTGATTGATCACCCATGTTTACGATAATCGAATTTAAGGCTTTCAGAAAGCTCAGGAAACATTCTTACCAAGGATACGCTTGAAATTTGCTAGAGGCTTGTCATTGCTTTCCGTTCTCTTTGTTTTCCCCGATCTAATCAATGATTAGATCGATGAAAACAAAGAAAACGGAAAGCTCAGTCGTGTAAGATAACAGCGGACCCAAAAAAGAAGGAGCAAGTTACCCTCAAAGTCGACTGGATCTGTGAAACGTCTTTCCCGCTTCGTGTCTTCACGGTACTTCTGCTGCATTCGTTGATGTTGCTCACGAATTTCTCGAGTCGAAAATGAGGGCTTTTGTTGTCGTCTGAGAAATAAGCCAGTGATAAAACCGCATCAATTCTGTTTTCTGAAGACCAAAATCAAAAACAAGTTTCCCGAAACTCCCTAAAATTGATTTGTGGCCAATCTTATAGATCCCGCAAGCTGATATATTGTTCATGACCCCGCAAAACTACAGCAATCCTTTCAAAAGCTAAACTATCTCTAAATAGTATCTTTTCCCAAGTATCAACGCTGAAAAAGCGAGGTACTATGTCAGTGCCTGTGTCCGCTTTATTCATGTGCATTTCGTCCCTTGATACTTTTTGCCTTTTTTCGTCGCAATACTCATCCTCCCTCTCCGCATCGACCGGTCAGAGAAGGCAGCAGAGAGATGCGCGGACAGAACAAACAAACTGAATCTCAAGGCGTGGCGGTTGCTTCAAAAGTCTAAAATCGCCTTGACAAGAGTCCTTAGCTCATTCCTTATCAAGTAAGCTTAAGATATCCTAATTTCGTACGATACCGCCTTTTTCTACACATGAACGTAACCTGCTCTTTAGAAAAAAGGAAACAAGTCAATGGGTACCGTACCCTCCTCCAGTGACGCTGGTTGTGAATGACACATCTGACATGTACATCGATGACTTCGGTGTTGTCTGCTCTGCGCGTTGTGCGTCTTCATCGTTGACGGCGTTGCTTGAAGCTATTCCACTATCACTTTTACCATTTACGGCATACATCTGGAAAAATACATCGCTCTTAATAGATCAATTCCAATTCCATACCCCGTGAAGCTAGCAAGAAACCACCAGCATAGAAATGAGACGAATGACCAGAAGGCCATCCTGATGGCTCTTTGCTAAAGTGAAGCAAAGGAATGGGGGCATACAATTGGCTCATATAATAACTGAAGAGTAAACTATACGAGTTAATTGGAAAAATTGACTGGTTTCGGTAGGTAGAAAAACCAAGGTCGCTCTTTTCTCAATATTGTTCTGACAAGTAGAATATCGATTCATTAATAATAAGAATTAATGTGATATAGCCGATATTGGAAGAACGATCCGGGGTGGTCAAAGTGTCCATTGACGAGCAGCTCATTGCCCTACCAATACTTTGAAATCAAAAGGTGAATAAATATGATTTATGATAAGGCAAGAACCATGGTAGGAATTCACGAGCTCTTTTCGGAGTTGAATAACTCATCTCCTGAGACTCTCAGTCAGCATTTCCTTCCAGTCAAAACTAAATGCGGTGTAAATAGCACCAAATTCGTACAACAATACGGTGAATGGCAGTATTTTGTCGCAAACATTTAGACGACATACAACCTACGGCAAGGATGGTTTATTTCTCCGAAGCACTCCTTTGGATGAGAAATCAAAAAAGGTGTCCATGTCGATGAATCTCGGCATTCTTCCTTTAGTTTTGAAGTTAATTTTTAAGCTGTAGAGCCGAGATTTTAACAAGCTTTATTAGGTGACGTTTCGTTGCTTTCACCTTCCTCGGAGCCTGGAAAGACAAGAGGCATTTGAAAAACCATCCTATCAAACACTATTTCAATCTACAAAGAAAGTTCAAAGGGCGTGGGCTANTAGCCCACGCCCTTTGAACTTTCTTTGTAGATTGAAATAGTGCTTGATAGGATGGTTTTTCAAATGCATTTTGTCTTTCCAGGCTCCGAGGAAGGGAAAGCACCGAAACGTCAGCCTAATAAAGCTTACTAATATCTCGGTTCTACAGCTTAAAAATTCACTTCAAAATCAAAAAAGGGTTTGAGCTACAAATTTCGTCTAGAACAAACAATATAGAGACAAGTATTCTAAAAGCATTATTTGCGAGGACAACCTCATCGTGTGCAGTACTAAATCAATATGAATTTCTACTTCAGCGTCATCAATGAGTATGAGCATAACTATTGCTTGGGCATAGCCCAGCATCACAAATGAAGTTGGAATAGTACTAAGCGCAGAAATTAGCAATACTCAACTCCAAACATCGTATATCTGATGAGGAAAAGGAGTATGAAATGGGATCTCAATAGCCCGAGGCCCTAATATAGAAACTAATGTGAACTCTTAATTGCCTCAAAACACATCAGTAAAATGCCACGATTGAAATCGATCACCCGAATTTGGAAAGAGTAAAGGGAAGGCGGGTACACTGACCAATTTTGTTAAATATGAATATGCGCCATAAATTCGATTTCCTTACAAACTGCTGCGACATCTGAGATATTTGTAACCTATACAATAAATGACCTGGGCAAGCCGAAATCAGGATATTTAGTGCTTCTGACAGTACGACAGAAACAAAGGCAACGCTGAGGTTTGCACGCATACTTCACTACAGGCAAATTCAATGTAGCTACTTCTTGGCAAAATATAGAGGGCTCAGAATGCAGGAGATAGCAGGACTTCAAGGCATACGAATATGGATTTAGACAAGATAAAAAAATCGGAAAGGAAAACGAATGCCCAGAAGAGAAATACGAATAAAATGTAATATTCAATTATCAAAGAACCAGCAAGTTTTTATGCCGGAGCCGCGCTCTTCTCCTTAATGTTGGCTCGCCGCCTGCACCACTACCAAATTCGACAATCAGGAAAAATAGAGTTATTAAACTCCTGCTGGCTAACACAATCCGTTCCCCCCCCCCCCCCCCCCGCAGCGCGTTTAAGTAACCTGGTTCATTACTCATTTACTCCAACTTGATTGCGTATTGCTACTCAATATACGCTCATTTCACGGACGCTCCGGCAACCCCTCGCCTTCTACCCCCTCCTCTGTGCGAAATGTAGTCAGGGGGTGCAGGCGATACACCACCACTGTATCGCCTGTACACCTACCAAATTTGAAAGCTCTAGGTCCAAATTAACAACCTGCCGCTCTACCTCCTGAAGGCGGGTCTTCCTGCCCCCTGTACTCGCAACATATCTGAACGCTATAGGAACAGAAACTGAATTACGGGAACACACACCGACACACACGCATCGACACGTACCCCCGACACACACCGACATACACACTCACACACACACAAACATACCGACACACATACTAGCACATACACACCAACACACATACACACTGACCAACAAACAGGCACACGGTGAGTTACATAGAGTAGGATCATATGATTGCATGATGAAAAGATAATTGAGCAAAATAGACATAGGAAAAAGTCGACGAAAGAAACGTAAAAAACGATGGAAACAGCCCTTGAAGGGAGCAGCTTACCCGTGGTAGAGCAGTATCGCTGATCGCGAAAATCGGTGCTAATGACATCTGTGTCGGATGACATTGTCCAGCAAGGGCGGGTTCACTGAAATTCAAAAAAAAAAAAAAANAAATTCAAAAAAAAAAAAAAAAATTGCAGCGGCAAAAAACTCAAATCCAGAAAGGCAAGAGAACGAAGATATCTCTACATCCTTACAGCTGGACTTTGGACTCTCAAATTACTTGGCAGCAACAATTCCCTCATTGTCTAAGCCTAGCCGTCTTCGCAATCCAGCACTCCGCATTCGTGACGCTAAGAGTGTGGGAAACAAGCTCGTTTACGAATCGCTGACGGTCGATAAGCGAAAGCGTCAGAGAAATATTCTACTTTCATCTTTTGCATCTTTTGCTCGTATGAGCGGAAGAAATCAATTATAGCAATCAGTCAAAACTCATGCAAATTTCATAATCATTTGGAATTAGACTTAGGAAATTGGTCATGCATGGAAACCACATCACAAACTGCGCTCAGAAAGTACTTGGTTCGACCAATGCTCAATTTCATTTCGATACTGGTTAATCTTCCGTCAATCCTCTTTCTGAATAAGCTATTCCTTCACGCAGCAAAAGCAGGAATGTATCAATAGNATACTGGTTAATCTTCCGTCAATCCTCTTTCTGAATAAGCTATTCCTTCACGCAGCAAAAGCAGGAATGTATCAATAGTCAGGAGGAGAGAGCGATTAGGAAACTACATCCTGCTTAATTTCCTTGATATTATACAATTGGGTCGTGCATGAGCAAATTATGAGACATTACTAGGCTATTAACGTCTCAAAATGTATTCTTACTACATTATCCTACAAGGAAAAGCAAGCACAAAAAGCATAAAATTATTCAGTACGTTTAGATTATAGCACTGAAATACCAGATAACCATTTATTATTTTAGTACTTAAAAGTATGCGTACCACAGATATAAATCCTCAAGTCACGTTCACGAAATCTCATTATGGTTCGTGGTTTACCACTGCCTGAATCAGTGTGCTCAGAAACATTTTAAGTCTTTCAAATTCATTCTGTCATTGCATAAATCGTATCATAAGTGTAGTCGCATCTTATAAGTAATGTTAAAGGCGCAGTTCACGATAATTTCGAAGTACCCCTTTTTATTCATAATCATTTTAATCATCATTTTTTACTCAAAAAAAGCGGAAGTATAGTTTGGGGATAGTTCACTGGTAGTGAAGAAAGCAGGGAATTCGTCAACTCCGAGGAAAATAAAGCTCTTCAAATGTAGAGGAAACAAAGGTTGGACGAGATTACCATAACGGAAATAAGGTAAGGGGTTTCGGATTAGATTTCAGTTGTTGCAGTTGCACAAAGAGCTGACTACATTAAGCAAGAACTGTACAGAACTGCCTTTCACGGTCGCTTTGGGCTATGACAAGTTGTTTGAACTTCCTAGATGTGCTCTCTTGTGGACGGTGCAGCCTCTACAATGTCGATGAAACTCGTCCACGCATACACACGGGCCAATCTTTGAGCCTTCATAGCTCCCTAACTAGGCCGTTTCCCGACCTGATAGCGCGAATATGGTATACGAGGGGGCCTCGAATTATCCTATGCGGGAATCTCACAAATCATTTTTATCGTGAATTTTGCCTTTAAACAAGAGGTTTCAATGAGAAGTACCGTATTAAAACAGCAATCAGTGGCGGTAAGTTTTTGCTGAGCAGCCCAAATTTGTTCGAGAGCGAGCAGGCTCGATATGCGCCCTGCACAGTTTGGTCTGACTAATTGTCAAACCGCTGAACAACCTCGGCGTTCATTGAGTCTCGTCCATCGGTACGTAAGCGATGTAGGATCTCACGGAAGAAAGGAAAGGTTCGAGTAGTAGAAGAAGACCACTGCACAGGAGGAACTTGTGACTCGTCGGCTTTTCGTCAACTTGGCAACTAAGATTAAGCAACTTTACCGACCCAGCTTTACAGAATGATGGTTAAAAGGGTGATCGAGCATACAGTAACATCGCCCGATCTCACCTTCGTCCCACCCATCGACTCACCACACTCCGCAGGGAGGTTCGGTTACAGCTGATAGGGATTTGGCTGCTAATTAGTCAAAGTGATATTTTCCAAGGAGACAAGGCTCAACCGAATAGTCCTAATGGTTACGCGTACTCCAGATAAGGTTTACGGAAAGAACAAACACCTTAGCAAACACAAATTTGGTTTGAGAAGATTCCACTAGGGTAGAAACCACAGGTCGCCTTCACCTCCACCCATATAAACTCATCCGACCATCAAAAAATGTTTGGTTAACACATTCCATAATACTTCTACCAGTTGACTTATTGTACAGCAGATCATGCGACTATCCTAATCGGTCTTATTGGGCATGGTTGAAAGAGCAGAACAACTTCTATGAATGGCCTGCAGAGTCTCCTGATTTGAAACTCTAGGAGATCTCCCAGGGCCATCACTCAGGGAAGGACGTTGCCAATGCGGCAGATCTCAAAGTAGCAATCAGTCAGGGACGAGGTAGTTTGGATTCGCAGATCCACATACAGCTCGCCAATTTTATGCCGAATCGGTTTCTCGAGGCCATTCCAAGCATGGTAAACTGGAGATTCCCATTGTTTGGTTTCAGAATAATGGAATTAGATTTTTAAAGCAATCTGTATTTATGATACCATCGAAGTTGTGTGAAAATGTTGAAAAACCTAACGTCTAAAATTCATACGGTGGAAAACCTTTCGGTCATCAACATCAGCGAGGTTGCGTTATTAATTTGGAAATGCATTTACCCTTATGGTAGGCACTATATATATGGCAATCAAGGATCTCACCTATAGATAAGTGGGCAATTCGAGAAGAGATTCGGGGTCGGAGTGCGAGGGGTTTCCTGCGCTTCTGGTGACTGTGCATCCTCTTGCTCACTCTGAAAATCTGGAGCACTCTGAAAATTGAGCCTGGATATCAGGGAAGTTCCATCAAGACAGAGTTTCCAATACAGCACCTGTGCAAATGTAAAATTAGGACGTGAATCCGATAAAGAAGTCGGCGTCAAGAGACATCGTTTCTCTGAGTCATCCATGACGATGACGGAAGTCATCCTGAAATTATCAACGCCTTTCAAAACACTTCGGCATGAACGAAAGCAATCAGTCTGAAGAATGAGAACTCGAGAAAAAAACTTCTTAGGGCTTTTTTTTCATGGAGTTAGATTGAAGGGAAGGGGTCAATGTTCATAAACTGCCGACCAAACCCAAACTTTCGATATTGAAGTAAGCCTTGAAAATGTTTCGGGTTTGCACTATGGTTGCAGAAGGCAATGATGAAAGCTGGAGGTACTCAACAAAACATGCGTTGAAAAAATATTGTAATTGATTCATTACGTTCATGCGTCGAATATCCTTGGACAACATATCCTGATGTTCGGAAAAGAAAAAAACTGAATTCCATCAGTTGCTGATGATCTCATTTCCTTCACTTACTACTGCCTACTGATACTGAAAGTCGACTTTACAAAAAACTTTCATAATTGATAATCTCGTCTCGCCCCACTCAACGAGTAAATGAGTAACCGGTGTGCCTCTAATTGTAAGGCAGGCTGGTTACGAAGAGGAAGAAAGTTGTGATGGTCGCATTCAAGAGAAAGAGCATGAAACCTGGTATAACCAGATGAACGCAGGATTTCGGATAATGAAATGTTTCCAAGAAATCGTGATAAAGCCAGAAGACACTCTGCATCAGTGAAATGATACTATCCAACAGCTATGTGATTCTCAAAAAAAAACAGCCTGTTGTCGATCGCAAAAGTGTTCACAAGCTACTCAAAACCTGGTTAGACTAATCGCCTATGGTGCAGACGCAAAAACCACCTGACAATCTACTATACTAGTACTGGGAGGCAGTAACTCGAGCCAGGGTTTGAAATTCTAGCCGATGATATCTGACCGGCGAGCAAATGTATCTTACTGGCAGTTGAGTGACAGCGTGCTATGTGACGACGCGCCTCTGAACCTCAACTATACGAGCTAAAAAACTACAAATCAACAAGGCGATCAACAAAATCGATAAAATACTACGAGGCTTCGAGGCGCTTTCCAAGCCGCAAGAGAATTGTCACAATGGGTCGGTAGAAGTGCGATGTCACGCTGGCGCGCTCGCGCTTGTCGATGTTATAAACAGCATAGGAATAATCGAATAAACAGTCAACAAAGCGGAGACATAAGGAAGTGTAACAGGCAAAAACTAAAGAAAGTAGCGAAGCACGAAACAGGGGATGGAGGAAGCTCCGATACCTTATAGAGGATTATCACTGACGCATGGAGTAACTCAGAGGACGTTTTCTAAGCTGCTTTCACCACATTTCTGACGAAACTCATGAAACTGCTTGCGATGAGAACTGATGAACCGCTTAACATTTACTTAGATCTAAGCAGTCTTAGCGTATACTAATCAGTGAAGAAGTCGAAATATGCAAAGTGAACAAATACTTAAGCATATGATAGTGTATCGGTCTTATAACATCTTATATTAATGCTTCCATAATTTTGTGAATTTTCTTTTCATGAGATTTTTAATTACAATTTAAACTATGCGCTCAAATAGAGCAATTTCATATACTGTTCAATTTGATCTAGTCATAATCCATATGGAGCTTAACGGGTTGCACAAGAATTGTTCGGCATGAGAAGAAGGAATTCGCAAGAAGTTGATCGATCAATAGGAAAACGGTAGCTGGAACGGCCAGAATACATTGATCAACGTCGACGATCGCATGTTATATTGACAACCCCATGCTGGCCTTTTTACCGCTGAGTTGCATTTTCACGGACAACATCTGATAGTTCAATCATGATGAATGATATCTACTGTAATACTAAAATTCGATGCAGCTGATAGTAGGAACCGCTGAGGAGGAACCTCAGATTTTTGGATGGGTAGTCATTAACAACAAAGCAATGAACTAGGCAGATTCTGGATGTATCACTATCAAAGGACTGTCCTGATACAAGCCAATCGAGCCAGTAAACTGTTCAAATCGTTTTCAGCCGACTGAGTTCCTCATTCGAACATAACGGTTTCCTATGAGAGTCTCAGAGAGGAAAAGCTATACAGTCAGGAAACTCCACGACTCTCAGTGAGCTAGATGCACCATAAAAAGCCAACGAAACAAGAACAAAATAAACACTCCGCAAGGGCACCCGGCGCACATTGGCGATGGCATTTAAGAATTACTTAATGTTTTTCTATGGAAAAATATATGACTGTACTTTAGTGAGAACTAATTTGGTTCCAAGCATACTGAACGCGCAAAAAGTACGTGGAGGTACGATCACCGACGCCGAAGCTCCGCCCCACTAGAAAATAGTTGATTCGAGCGCAAACAAGAACGGGGAGGGCTTCCTCGGAACTTCCTAACACCAACGTTCTCCGACCAGGCTCTGCTTCTCTGTTTCGACCAAGGGGATTCCCCGTCCGTACATTCATTTCTACACTTCTCATCCCAGCTTCTCAATCGATATTGACACTAACAACGTCATAATACGAGGTGCCTTTGAGCGTGTAGCAATGAGCATAAGTCGAGAAATAAAAAAGATGGCAAGCGAATGAAGAAATAGTAATAGATCGGAACTTACGCGCTTAACACCAATCAGCTATGCACTGTTGCTCACAAACAGTAGAGCTACAAGGTTGATAGAATATTTCAACAAAGTCAAAAAGCCTCCGTGTAACTGCATGAATCTCTGAATTTCGGGAGCCTAACTCTCACTCACAAGCTTTTTTTTTGACAATTCTACTTAATCAAATCTTTATTTTGCTCCTTAGGATCCCACTGAACACACGCTAATGGACGATACACCAATGAAATATGTATACCACCACCCGAAGACGACCTTCCAAAACAACAGTGCATCTACAGATGACCTCCATTATTGTAGGACAAGCTCTTTCCTACAATTCGTATTTTGCAAGACTAGAAGCTCGGCTGCCGGAAAAGTCTTTTTTTTCAATCGTCATCGAATATATAAGCTATCACTGTTATTTTGGAACAGTATTCCAGCATAGCTCCTTCAGTTTTTCATGGGTCTCTTTGACTACAAGGGGCGTAGGCCTATAGTGCAGCAGGTGGACTGAAGACTGTCTCTTCTACTTTTCTCGAACAGAGTCTGCAAGTTTCTGGAAGTGTGTCTGGAGCAGCCCGTAATCAACATTCCTCGCAAATTCCACAGGCAGAAGAGAAGACACTTATGGAGTTGACGCCCGATATGGCCCATGACGGTGGATATTCTCCCAAGACGAGCGGCGCGGCACGACTCGGGGAATCGTAGATTACCCAACTCTCATCCGCTGTGATAGGAGCTTTTAAAAACTATTATATTTCCGGGGCGGGCGGAGAAGGGAAGATTGGAATGGGTACCCTGGTGAGCCGCGCTTCGGTCATTACATGAGGAATCCATCGAGCTAGATTTTTTGAAACCAAGAGCCTGAAGGTGACTGAGGACCGTTGGATGGCTACACTCAACCTCACTTCTTTGAAGCAGAAGCATGAGAAATTGACGAGCATATCAATTAATAAACTGTGCAAGCAGTCCACGCATAGTTGCAGCTTTTCACCGGGTTGTTTCGCGAACTGCCACTAACCTAAGACTAACGCTAGGAGATGTCACAATAGCCTTAATAAGATCAGAGCACATCTCTGTGTTGGTAAAGCACTGAAAGGGAAGGTTCATGAGTTTGATATCTGAAGTATCTGAAGTAAGTACTCCCAAACAACCTGTCACTACATTGTGAAAAAAGCTCCTCTTCAAAAACAAGCCGGACGGAAGCAGATTAGTGAATAAAAATGAGATAGAAACGACCTCATAAAATGGCAAGAACTTCAACTTAACAGAATAGTAAGATGAATACTTGACTGCCTAGAAACAATTTGCCCATGGAAAGAATGAGCTAACTCAAGATTTGTAGCACGCTACGATGTTAACTTGCTGCAAACCTTGTCAAAATTGCTTAGATCTTAAAAACTGAAGGGCCCATAGTCCAGACGCTGACCACTCACATACCTTCAACATCGGAAACGCTTCCCGTTATCAAAAGTTACGGATCAATTTGCTTTGGTACCATGGTCTTACCTCTCAAACCGATGAGGACAAAGATAGACGGCAGTAGAGGTGAGTTCGACTTTGCTTATCGCTGTGCTTACGGTCACCCTCCGACAGCCCTGCAAGGACACGATCCCCGGAACTTCACAGATACTTATAACATACAGGAAATATCAAACAAGTAATTTTAATAAAGTTGACTCGAATTCTGCCAGTTGAGACAATTTTTCCTGTTTACTATTCGATAATCTCTTCCATACTATTCCACTGAAAACGCGAAGTAAACAACGGAAATATGGCCTCGCAACCGCTTTACGACTGACTGAAGGTATATTTATTTCCAGTTTTCCCTACACTTCTTTATGAGCACATTGGCTCTAGTTCGTAATGGTTCCAGGAAGATGATAAAAATGTGAGCGAAGCTGGCAAGCTGTGAAAAATTCTCTTGAGCTGCATCTAAAGGTTGCATGGCCAATTAGCATTAATTTGGCTGCCATGAAATTGAAAAGAAAATGAAGAAGGAGGATCGAATCTCATTATGTTCTTCCCTTGATTAAAGCGTACGCGTAAATTCAATCTGAAAGTGTAAAGAGATGAGCATATATTACACTCAACCTTTTTATGGCACACCTACTCACAGATGCCAAAGAAAGAAATTGCCATAGGGTAATAGCAAACTGATTGTGAGCTGAGACGGTAGCTCCAAATAAATGACAAGCACTGCTCACAAGGCACCGAAGTTCAAAGCTACAAAAAAAAACTTGACATGGAACTGCATTTAAAATCTGAATCGAAGGAGGCTTGAAAAGACCTACAGCCCCGTATAACGAAGAGCCCTGATGTTAAGTATGTTGTCAAACCATTTTGAAAAAAGGAGCTCGCTGCCCTCACAGTATTTCTCCACTTCTTTGCCCTCTCTTCTTACAAGCGACAAATGATTGGCTCTCCTTATCAACTTCACTATCAGTCGTGGACAGCTTAAGATGTCGGAAACGGTGGAATGAAATGGAGCCACATAGTAATTAACATTGTAGTCGATTTAGAACATCTGAGGAAAGAGAGTTCTAATACAATAAAACACGAGAAAACAAAAGTGTCCCAAACCTATTTCGTTCCATACCAATGAAAAAGAGAGGTCATTATAGCAACTATGTACTTCTAACTTCAGAAACTTAGAAGGTGGGACTGATTCTTCAGTCAACTTCAAAGTTTCCCAGTCAGGAGGGTTACGTTTGGATCCCATCCAGCCACCATAAACATCCGCTCAAGGGAACGAGGCAACCGCGGTGCGGGTGGGAGTTGAGGGGTATTCAGCATACGATTCAGGCATCGCAGGTTTATAACCTTTCGTTTATACAGAGTGAAAAATGCATTTTATTCCCGTATACCTCGAAAAACTGATACATAATTAGCATAAATAGTTACCTAATCACGAAATTTACTAAATGCAACAGAACAGGAGCAGATGAGGTATTCCAGGTACGCCCATGAAGTTGGGTCGAGGCATCCAATCTATTCCTGGAGCCTTCAGAAGTCACGCGGCACAGACACAGCTTTCTTGACCTCATTTCATCACAATAAACTTTGAGAAAATTTCGTATACGTGACCAAAAAACTGAATCATCCCAATTAATGAGCTCACAGCAATTTTGACGAATACAGAAGTTGCATGAAATTGGCGCAAAATGCCGCCGAATTGGCCAACATCGAATATGAATAGGTATTTGTCAGTTTAATCAACATGGTTTAGAGGCTCTGGCAAAACAGACTATTTCAGGGAATCAAAAGCAATCCAGAATGGACCAACCGACTAATACCCTGCATATTTGCAATGGGGCATCATGAAAATTGATATGAATCACAAATGGTTAAACTCGAACAAATAGTCGATAATCAAAATTGATCGGTTGGTTATTCGTCGGCGGAAAACAAAATAACGGTGTGTAACCGGGCAAGATTGCGCAGACAGCAGCGCTAGGGTTCGACCTACGCGTGCCTAGTACCGCCTGCATGAATGTGGCTTGGTTGACGGCTTGGCATAAAGCCACATTGCAAATGTCAAATCCGTAGCTTGGTGACGTCAAGATAAGCGTGCTCTAATTGATTGTAAAGTTTACACAGAAGCATCGAAGTCAGCGTTTCTAGGCGCTATAGCAGGCAGAAAATGCAAATAGTCATAGACGGTCGATTTTGGAGCATTTCCCTTCATAAATGGGCCATGAAATCATCATGAACTATGAGAACCTCAAAGCAGCTTAGCTAGTTGTACGTGGTCTTGTTCAAAGACACAGACAGAGAGACAAACATCTTCGCAAGCTCGTCCCAGTCACCAGCGATGAGGCTCAGGGAAAATTGTCACATCGATTAGCTCGGAGTGAAACGAAACGCAAATTGGAAGAACCGAGTGCATCAGAGCAAGGTATTGCTTTTTTGAAGGAGAGGTATCTTCCCATGCTCTTCGTCTGACTCTCAGAAAACATGCTCTGCGTCCCTGACCGTCTTTCATTCCGGTTCGCCGCAATAAGATGCCAATTTTTCAGACGTCATTTCTCATCTTGCGGTTGTTCGTGACGATGAACGAGTGTTCGTGAGAAAATCAACATTTCCAGGAATACTGTAGTTCGGGTGTGCTGTAATCTTATGTGAGCAAAATCGTCACTGCTAGGGAGCAAGGAAAGGCCGTCGCCGTCTGCTATGGACTGTCCAGCATGAAAAGTCGAACATATCACGACGTCAAAGGGAATTTCACGATGGGCGTTACTCTTTTTGTCATATGCTTGTAGAGCGTGGGAAATGGTGCCGTTAATATTGGCGGCTAAAACAGTACTTGCTTCGCGGAGAGGGAAAAGCAGTTGAGAGGGCAAGTTTTACAATGGGAGCGGGAAAACCAAGGGCACATCCCTTGCCAGAAACATGAAGAAAAAGTAGTGATCACCTGGGAGATTCTCAATTGCACGTAGGATGCAAAAAACGCTTAGATAGGAGGCGGGAAGAAGATGCTATTGATAAACACGTATGGCCAATAGTGAACCGATTTCTGGGTTTTTCAAGAAAAAAAAAACAACATCGAAAGCATGGAACGAGAGTTTCAGGGCTAGAACAACAGCTGAGCAGGCTTCGATTTTTACTTGAATTTGCTCCAGATGATAGATGAATAACTTGACAAGTAATTCAAGGTGATGCACTGCAGCGAAAAAAAGATAAACCTTGGAATCTTGACTTATTTTTTTTT
>UZAF01016129.1:123002-133504 GCA_900617895.1 Haemonchus placei
CAACAGCTCAAAAGTGTGCCACTACGTCAAACTAAAAATTGAGAAGCAACATGAATGGAGCACCTTTCATTTGAAACATATCGGTCGTTATCTTTACCAAATAATCTTCTAAATATAATAATTGTCGAAACAAGATTTGGGAAAACTTCTATTTATTTGATCTACCAATATTTACTCTATGCAATACTGCTCACCAAGACACAAATAACATTTCTATCGTCATCGCAGCAAAACACGACAAACCCGTCCCTTGGCCTCGCCCATTTTATGGTGACACTTCGGCTAATCGGACACTGGAAGCGCTATAGGTTCTTTCAGAAAGAAAGACCAGCAGAGGAAGCCAGCATATAGTTAGCTAGACCTATGCTACAAATTCAGTAATTATTTGAAGCTCTACGCATTCAAATCGTATCACACAGTACACATACAAGCTACAAAAAGAAGAACCACCTCATGATTTGGGTTACCAACGAGATGCAAAGCAAACCTAATTTTCTCGAGAAATCATCTATAGCTAGCAAGGCAACAGAGCGATTCAAGCAAAAAAAATCCCATGAATTTCTATGCCCTAGAAATTTTCTAAACTCGAAGCCCGTTTAACAAGTCTCCTGAAGACTAAAACCAAAGGTGATCATCAGAAGGGATTTCGATATTATTAGAATGAGCAACGGCACCACTCAGCATGACTAACCATTCTAACTACATATTTTTCTGCTTCAAATATTTTTTTATTCCCGGTTGTCACCGTTATTCTATTCTCTTCAATACATTTTCCTGTCTCACCTTTATTTCACTGAACTCCCTTTTGATGACCGAACTGCAAATCTTTCGTTTACAAATCCCATTTCCTCTTCTGAGTGATGGAAAAGTAGTTAAAATAGGGCTAAAGGTTCAAAAAAAAACAAAGATAGGGCCATTCGAGCAACTTGTTCAGCATCAAGATTCTAGCGAGTCCAAGTTGTGATTCCGAAGGTGTGGCCGTACACCTAACGAAGCAACTCTTCATAGACCACATTCCTACAGAATTCGACATGAGCACTGTGAGGATGTGTTTACAAAGCTTACACAATTTGATAGCAAAGCTTATGCGCATCAATTCTAGCACCCTGATAGCTATAGCGATAAGACGAAGGATTTCTGATAAGAACGAAATCGTTTGCTAGATTAGAAACGTGACGTAGTAGTTCGACAGAGAGTGATGGAATGGAGAAGAGTGAGAGATGAATGGTGCGGAAACCGGGTTTAATCGATACGGATCGATTAGTGGCTGTGCGATTCATTCTCTATCACTAAGCTTTACTTGGATAATATTTGTTCGAAAGAAAGTCCATAGGACAAAGAATTGAGGTTTTGTACATGAAAATTCCTTAGTTTCCAATCTAACCAAATTGTCTATGAAACATATTGAAAGCTGTCTTGAATCAAATCGGAGAAAATGCACATAAACACGGTTCGATAAACACGAGACAGATGATGTTTCCATATTGCTGACAGGAAACCAGAGATTGAGCACAAGACCTCACTGTTAACTTTCAACGGACCATGGAAATCTATTGCTACATAACAAGCCACATAAAAGAAAACTCTACTAATGCATAACTCACCAAAGTCAATTTCGCTTATCCAGAATGAGCTCCACTTTGGTACCTCCTGGAAAACGAACCCGATAAAAATTCTGAGTCTCATTCTGAGGCATGTTAATCTCTAGGCGCATTCACTGCAGGTGCGTTTTTACGCACATATATGCATAAAAATGTATATATATATGCGTAAAAACGCAAGCATGTGTGTGGTAAAACGCAAATATAATATGAATACGCCCTCTAAGATTCAAGATATTTAGGGCTCAACTGACGATAGAATAACTTCTAGCGGAACCGAAGGAAAAACAGTAAACTCACAGTGGTTTCCGCAAAAATCAGGCGCCTTGATCAGCATATCAGCAAACTCTGAAAACATTCGGATGTAAATTTGCAACACATCGATAGCGATCAATAAAATGTGACGAACAAAACTTTCCACAGCCAATAACCGAAGGTCTCAGTTGCTGAAACTTCACAAAACAAAATCAATGAATAGTGACTAACTCCTACGACTGAATTTTACAGTCCCTAATTACAACAATCAAGGCGGAATTGAAGCTAATCAGTGGCATTGGAAAAAAGGGAGTGTAAAAGCCAAGATACTCAATAAGCTGCTAGCACTCATGACAAAAACCTATATCTACAGTCTAGTGATAGAATCATGAATGAAAATGCACAGGAGGTTTTCACAAACCAACTCTTACCAAAGAACACAGTTGTAAGCAAATGAAGAGAGGGAAAACAATCAGGACAACACGATTCCGCATGAGCTTTAGGCTGCTATTTGCCCAATTGATTTATAATCCCAGCGGACGCGCTTCTGTGTACGGCTAACCTTTGCTCAGTGGCCGGAGGCCTAGCGTTTATACAGTCACCAATACAAGCTTAGAAACACACAGCTGTAATGACAAATCAGTCTCATTGAAAGATTTCACGTTTGGTTCGATCCAAGTCTGAGCGAAAATCACCAACGTCTGTCCGTCAGAGGGCGGACGGGATTGAGTGAGATGCTGAAGTAAGCCGCTTATCCACCCACTATTCAGAAGTTTACTGGTGATTGCGTGATGTAGATATCATGGCGACATGTGAAACCAGTCGACACCGAAACGGCTCTCTTCCCCGCAAATCTGATTGAAGCGTATCATCAAGGGGAAGAGAAACTCGAAGAAAACAGAGAGGATGCACTTCGTGTTGCCACTCGGAGTCGTTGCCCACTTCCTCATCTCATCGGAAATCGATTCACATCTTTCACATGTGGAAAGCGCCGAAGTGGCGAAATATAGCAAGTTTAACTTCAGTAATGGCGCCTTCACTCAAGATAGAAAGCTGGCGATTGATTGTCTCAAAAGAGAAACCCAGGTTCATTGGGTTAAGCTCGCGGAAGGCAATCACCAAATACGAATGAAATCCAACAGCGACTTAAATTCTTACCGTAATCCTGCTAGACTATTACCAGTAGTCGTATAATAATCTATAATATAACTACATCAATTGCGGTGCGGTGCATCAATGCGTGGTAAGAATTTGAATCAATAGTGAGATTACGGTGAGAACTTGGATCCCTACGTTCATGTTACTATCGTTCATTGAGCGACACAAGAACTAAAGTAATCATCAATAATTTAATTTACTTAAATTGAAGTATACAGACATGGGGTTATGTACGATGCAAAGCTTGGCAATGAGAAAGTGAATCAATACAATCAATAATGCTCAAACCACATCCCGTTTCTGCATCTAATCCAAACATTTGATTCGACGAAAGCGCATCCTTAAAATATGAGAATAACGAACACAGAAAAATACGAATGAGCCGAAATCTCAACGTAATGACTTGGCGAGTCGCTGGATCGACAAGTAGACGAAATTCTATGCAACAACGGGAGGCATTTGTCGAGCAACCGATGTGAGAATGACACTACCCTTCATCGACAAGAAATGTCAACGGTTCAGTGTAAAAGACGGCGCCCACCCGATCCGACAATGACTTGCATCGCCGCCGCCGGCGTCGCGCGACGAACACTGGCAGATCAACAAAGCGATCGATCAGTTTGATCATGACGCCAATGTTAACAAAATAATCAAAAGATTGATCACATGAGCATAAATAAAAATGGAATTAGTCCGTGATGACAACAGAAAACGATGTAATATGTTTTGGCCTTATGCTGCCGTCATGTCTGTGTTGTGTGTGTGTAAGCGGGTGAGCGCCGGCTGAAAGGGAGCTGCGTCGATCACAGCCCAAGTCACGCCCACTGAAGGGAGCCGCGAGTCGGACTCGAGCATGAGCATCGACCCCAATTGCGACGGCCATTCTTGGTAGACAGCTTTGGTCTCGAGCACTGAACTGCTCATATGGGTTGGTTTTTCTGTCATTTGGACTCTCCATCGCTAAGGGGGAAGTCCTCAAAACTTCACTGCCACACTCCTTACTCTTGACAAGTAGCGCCCGAAATCAGAATGGAAATCCATTCTGAGAGCAACCTTGCTGCTATGAGATTCCCTTTTCAACTTGTTCAGTTGGGAAGGAGTTATTCTGCCTTTTCCTCTCAAATTTGGCAGTTGGGAAAGCTACCTACATATTCGGAGTCGATATGAGGTCCACTATGACACACTCAAACAAACAATGGAACCAGAAAATGTCTTTTTCTTTATCTTTTCAACTTCCATTCATGCGTAGACGATGGATTATTTCAGTCTCTTCATCAATTGTTCGGAAAAAACAGCCACCATATCGAAACTGGCAGGAAAGTGGCGGGAACAACTTCGTAAAAGGATTCTCTCCGACTTATAGGTTTCCGAGTAAAGTTCCTTAGGTTGGTTCCGAACTCATGGATCTCTTTTCCCATTGTTCAGCTTGAAAATAAAGGTGTTGGGAGAACAGTTTACTCAATAATCTGCTCGATACCGAAGAATCTGAGCTGCTGGTTGATCAAAACAGTAAGTCACATCATCACTACTAGTAGAGACAGGCCAACACCAAAGGGATTGGCTTTCAAAACAAAAGTCACATACGAGCAGGGCCACGTTTCTTACTAGAAACCCATTTAAGAAGTCTTCAGACAGTAAACACAATTTTCAAGATTGACTTCGGTCGGTTACGAGTAACGGTACGTTTGAGCTCTCAAGTTTAATCGGAGTATTCGAAGCCAAAAATCACCCTGACTCGTTCGATGATAGCAACAGCAGCAGCAGCAGTTTGTTTACGTATCCCCTCTATCAAAAACTAGAATGTACACTGTGGAAAAGTGAGGGCAGCTGGAGTAGCCTCTCTCCTGGCACCACGGGAAAAGGCGGTGTAATTGAGGAAGAGGAGACCAAATCTGAATGAGAATCAAGAAGCTACTAGGTCACCATTTACGCAGACAATTCTGAGGGAGCTACAGATAGAATACTCGAACATGCTCTCAGTAGCTACCCGTCTAAACCGCGACAACGTTCGTTCCTCTTTGTTGTCCCATTGTCGCCTCTTCGGCCTTCTCAAATCGTGTCGTTCTGAATGAAAAATCCTTTTTCATGAAGATACGCCCTTTTGGATGTGGACCGTATGCGAGAGTCTCAGCTACGCACCTATGAGTATTTATTACAAAGGATTTCAACAGCAAATAATTATTTCGACTTTAAATTGGTTTTCACGTGAAATAGCTATATTCGTCTGCTTCTTCATCTGCTTCCTCTTTCCACATATGGACAACCAGATCATGTACACTTCACTACAAGCGCCAAGAAAAAGTGGTGAGTTCCTCGGAATCAACACAACATCCACAACACAGGCTCACAGATCCTTGATCATTACCAATTGCCAAGCGTATGGAGCGAGTGCACTTCCTCAAGCCCCAAGTTCATTGAGCCACAGCGGCTCATCGAGTTTCTATGGGAAATAATAGGATGAAGTATAGAATCTCTGGCGTCATCTAATCCCTTTTTATGGTGGGCAGCCGTTGTCCGAATGGCTGCCTTCATAGTCCGCCGCTCGGCGTGCCACGAGGCAGTGCTAGGAAGGAAGAGGGCGGCAGACGGTCGGTCAGCCCCTCGAAAGGCTGTAAACAAGGAGAGACAAGATCAAAAACCATTTGTACCAGCCCCTTGCTGTTTGCTTTCTGATCTTGTTCTTCTTTGTTTTCAGCCCTTCGACCGACCGTCTGCCGCCCTCCTCCCTCCTAACATTGCCTCGTGGCACGCCTGCCGGCCGGCCGGCGCACTATGAAAGCAGCCAATCAGTGCTTTTATCTTCCCAGACGAGTCTGGCTCCAATTTACCGACTCCGGAGGAATGGAAGGTTTGGTTTGCCTGGGCCGATATATGTAGAGACCCTCCTCACCAGTCTCAATCGTGCTTATTAAATGATTAAATGGGCTTCGCCTATAGTGCATATTCATATTTAGCTCTGCTACAGCTTTGTTTCGTCTGGCCTGCCTGGAAGTGTTTCAGCACCACCACCACGACCATTCCAAACGAAGATGAGCACAGGATATTAGCTTTTGAATGCACTCTTTTCAACGAATTCCTGGGCAACGTGGAAGAAATGCCAAGTCACGAGGAAGAGGAGGAATAATGGTTACTAATCGGAGAAGGGGCTTCAAAAATGACTCGGTGCACTTTTGTTTTCGCAATCTGGATTCCTCGAACAAATTGCATAATGCGGTCAGAGCCGATAGTGGAAGCGGCAGGCATGGAGTCAATCTAGCCTCGCCACATATCATGCTAATTATCAGAACTGGTTAAAATATGGTAATGATGAATATGATCATTGAGCTCAGCAGCATCCTTACAATGGACAGCTTTGAGTAGCAAAAGTTATACGAGGTGTATCACTGTCTTGAATGTTCAGTCAGAGTAGAAGGGACTCTTGGTATCGTCGTCTACGGCGACGGTCCCCTATAATTATGTCGTCGTCTCACCGTCTGAGCCGACTCCCTAACTGAACCCATGCTCCTTAATGTTGCGGGGTCAAGCGGACCCGAGGGGTCCGCACTCCTTCCTAAATAAACGTCACGGGCAGGACGTAAGTTGTGTCGTCAGGTAAAGTATCTATTACCATTATTCTGTGCTTTAATAGCGGGAACGTCCTCGCTTACTTATTATTGTGTCACATTTATTCCGTTATCACCGGAGCCCTTAAAATAACCACTGAACCACCCGCACACTTGACACAGTAGAGCACTTGATAGTTCATGATTTCGGTTTGATTTGTCCTTAATAGACTTCTCCTAAGAGGCTCATGTTAAAAAGCAACTAAGAGGCTCATGTTAAAAAGCAAAGTTTAGGTCGAAAATGGCTTCTGAACATTCTCTTGCGGATGAACCTGTGACCCTCAGGGATAAGCCTGAAGGACGGTGTCGGATCAAAAAACAGTCAAGTAGAGCATGGCCCCCAAAGCCGGCTTGGCCGAGGTACACACCTAAAAAGGCGGACGAGTTGTTAAGCGTTTTAAAAGCGTAGGGGTTGCACCATTCGCACCAGGATCCACAAATTGTACGCAGGCAGCGTATGGTAGCCAGCTGTATGCAATGGAGCGCACGTTCAGACAGCTCGTCCAAATACCTTTTCAATGGGTGCTTTCAAACTTCAATGGCGCAAGCGACAAGAGCGCGTGGGTTCGATCAGCGGCGGCGCTAGCCACTTCTGTACATCGATCGATGCAGCAAGTAGGCGATGGCTAATTTCTAGTATTTTGGGTGTCGGCCGCTCTTTTTCTCTGCAATTTCGTGCACTCTACTTCCACATTTTGGACTAAACTCCAACTTCATCTTACGAATTAGTTGTACGCGCCTCCCACAGAAACTGCGAAATTTTGTGTTATAAATCAATTTCAGAACACATATGTTAGCAGCTAAGCTCCTTTCCGGCTATTTTGTGAAAATCTCTTTTGGGTCAAGACCCACAATCAAGAAATATAGGTGCAATGCAGAAACAAGCTTGGAAATAATCCGAAAACACGAGGGATAGCAATGATATGTACGTGCCAGAACACTCTTATAGAGTAACCCATCTATTTTAAAAAAAGCTGCAAAGTAAAAAATGCATAGAAAAAGCAGCGGTCGTTACTCCAAATGCTAGAAATTAGCCCTAGCCGACTTGCGGTATCGATCGGTGTCCAACGCAGCCAACAAGTGGCTAGCGCTGCCGTCGATCGGAAGCGTGCTTGGACGCACGCGCTCTCGTCAGTTGAGTTGTAGAAGTCTGAAAGCGGCCAATGCGGTTTTTCGTAACTTCTCCCAACCCCAAAATTCACTTCTTTTTGAAGCCTTATATTTCTCTAAGAAAATTATGGAATGTGCCTTTAAGAAAAGAGCAAGTTCCCTTTTTTCTCGAATTTTATTGTGGTGGTCGTACACTCACTCAACGCCCGTAAATGTAGATGGATGCGTAGCCTGTCGGTACACGACCACGTATTGGGGTTGCTCGACCATCTCATTTTCTTGAAGCAATACGAAATCATAAATAAGAGCAATATCAGTTCAAAGAATGGAATTCTAAGCTGCAAGTGCTAACACGGGACGATCGAACGAAGTTAATTGTATCAACTTGAGAACCATCCACAATGGGAAGAGGGGGCTTCTAGAAGAGCGGAGTCAGGTTGCACAATTGAGACATCAGTTTCAAAATCGATTATTGAACTTTCGACTGCATTTAATTGGAGCACATTAAAGCGACTTAACACAAAAGCAGGTGTGCATTAGCAATGCACGTCGTTTTTTTTCGAAACATGCATAGCCATTAATCACTTATTTCAGCTAGGCCGTTTGCTGTTCCGATTGAAAAAATCCTCAACCGTGGATGATTCTATTCAATATACAACACTGCTTTGAGAAACTTCTACCGATGGCAGTACATGTTAGTTTCCTGCATTGATGTGGAAATCAGTGGAGCGTCAAGCATCATCGTAGGACATCTACCTCAGGTTGCATGATCCTCCCACTAATCAATTACAACATCGATAGAGCCTCTAGTTAGGTCCCTCGATATAGGCCCAAGTGTCCATAACTCTAACGACTTTGTCTGTAACAACTGATTTTGGCAATATTGAGCCAAGGTTAGGCAGGGCAACACGTTAATGAACCTTTCCAAGCAATGTGTTCAAATTCGCGACCATCCCTTCTCAAATTGAACGATGCCACCCTCTCAGCCCCCCTCAAGTGTAAAGCAGTCCGATGGCGACATATCAAAGCCGCGCCAGATTGTAAACATCATCACTTCTGTTACTGCCCTTCTCTATAGCCGAATCGAAACCACAATCAATAGTAAACATTATATTTATTGAATGAAGAAGTAGATTCATCGCGTTTTCTATCAAAAAAAAACATGACAGTTACGCAAGGGTTGTATGGTAATAGTACATAACATCTGTTCAACGAAAGAATGTACGCTTTATCGAGTTCCTCTTAACAAGTAGAAACAACAACACTCCAAGTAACAAAACTGGCGCTCTGCTAGAGCCCTAGTAGTAATCCGATTCCCTGCAAACTATGTATTCAACGATGTGTTTAATAACACTATGAGATGACGAATAGAAGGAGAAGATCATAGGTCGACTTTTTCATTCCAAACAGGCAATAGCCACCGAAACACCGATGAAGCTAATTCATCAAAAACAGAGATCCAATGGCTAAACAACAAAAATGAAAAATGCCATAACAAAGGAAAACATCAATGGACTGTGGCACTACACTATACATGCAGGGGTGGATAACTAATGGGCACGAGCAGATGTGGTAGCAAAAGTACTGGAGATGACGCTCAGTTGCGAAGAAGAACAGTGCAACGACAGTTTACTTGGAACCAAGAGCGGGAAAGGCATCAAGCGAGGAATCAAACTGTGGAGGAGCCTGAGCACGGTTTCCTCCGCGACCCCCTCGCCCACCACCGCGTGCACCACGACCTCTTGGTGGGCGATCACCACGGAAGCCACGGTTGGGCTCAGCGAACTGTATGTCGATATGCAGTGCCTTCTCACGTGGTTCGCGGCGAATTATTGAAACTTCTTCCTCCTCTTTGTCGACAAGCACTTCCTTTTGCAGCTTGACTAGCTTACCGAAGTTCTCCTCTTCACCTTCACCAGCCTTGCGGACGTTGAATTTGGGAGCTTCCTTCTGTACCTTCCACAAATCCAAGATTAAATGATGGAAACTATTCAAAAGAGAAAAAACAGAGAAATATAAAAATTAGGATCTAGTCACCTTCTGAGAGTCGATGTACTCTTTCAAGGTCTTTTGCTTCGCATATTCAGCCTCAAGAGCTTCCTGTGCGAGCTCTTCAGCAGTCTTCTCTCGAGGAACCTCGGGCTCTTCCGGTACGGCAATAGGTTCAGTTTCCCCAGCAAGCTCATCCTAAATAAGTCAGAATCAGCATTGCTTGCATCACCTAAAACTCTTTATCACCCTCGTTCAATAAGGATGAAAAACTTGTGGAAAAGCAATTACTTCCAAGAAACTCATCTCTGCATAATGGCTGAACAATTCCAAAAAGAAAAAAGATGACGCCTGCCACATCTATTTCGAAACGCGCCAGTATCTGATTCAATCCAAAAACTAGCTCCATTGGAATATGTTAAAGCCATATTCTACAACCAACCCAATCACTCATCCATTCCCCTCTGTCAGACATTCATAACAACAGCTCATTCTACTTACTTTGGCGGTTTCGATAGGTACCTACTCAGAAAAATCGATAACTTTAATCGTAACGTGAAGAGAATCTCGACACTGATGGAATGTGTGAATGTTGTCAATTAGTAAGAACAACAACAAGAAATGGCGTTTACCAAACGTTCTCAATATTTATGAATGGTGATGTATTTTGTATCCTAGTCAAGCAATCTCTGGATCCAGCCTACGTCTTTCGATGGCCACTTTTAGATGCATAAATTCAAAGTTAAACATTTCGCAGCTGAACTCTTCAAAACGCCGATAAAAAAAA
>UZAF01016129.1:134051-171279 GCA_900617895.1 Haemonchus placei
ACTCACAGTTCCGAAAGTCATTTCATGGAACTCAATTCAATTTGAAAGGCTCTCACCATGATTACAAACTCATCCACAGCAGCAACTAAATACTTAATTATGTCCACAAAACGCACCATAGAACTCGGCAGGTGGAACTTCAGCAGGAACATCATCCCCAGTGTTTTGAACGTCCTTTGGAGCATCTGCGAAATTGTTGGCAGCTCCACCACGCCCTCGGCTGAATATGTGACATAATAGCATCTAACCGAATTAAGAGCACAAAGTATAGAAAGAAAATACATACAAAGGAGCACCACGACCACGCCCTCCCCCTCGTGGACCACCTCCTCGTCCTCCACGGGTTTCTCCAAAACGGTCAGCAAATTCTCCTTCTGAACGTGGAGGGCGGGGACCGCCCGTCCCACGACCACGACCTCTGCCACCGCGACCACGTTCTCCACTGGCTGGCTTACTGTTTTCCTTTCCTACTGAAAATATAACTCCTTGGTGAAAGAACACTTGATCATTCGGAATGTGAAATGGCAGAACAACTAAGAAAACAAAAAAAAAACTGAAGGCAAACTTCATCAGGAAGTCAACAAAGTGGATTAAAAATTAGTAAGGAACTAATCGAAGAAATGAAGTAAATAAGGGAATCCACATCGCTTCGCACTCACTTAGCGCGAATTCCTTCCTCCAACAACTCAGCTGAGATCAAAACAAGAAAAAAAAATTCCCAAGTAGCTTTATTAATCCAAGTCAAGTAATGACAGGAGGCTGATTAGCTCTTAAGTTTCATGCTTACACGCACTAGCAAGCTTCAGTCCCCTCAACCGATCACGAACAAAATGACTTCCAGGTACTTATAATGACCATAACAATCATGAACCACTCAGAAGATGCTACGAGTGATAACACTATTTTAGAACGCCTTCCCTTCCAGCGTACGAGCTTCCCTCGTCCATTTGAAGAATCACAGAGATTTTGCCAAAATTCTGCAGCATAATTCTTCAACCTTTGAAGGCTGGCCTTTTTCATATACNTTACATGCAGATACCCATAGCAGAAGAATGAAGACGAAAAGGAACAAGCTGCATTTAGAACGCATTCTCTGCATGCGAGGAGGATAAATGTTTACAATGCAATTTCTGAACAATTTTAAGATTTGCGAAGAACGAGTAAACCACATTCAGCGCCGTTCAAGTGAACAAGGAGAAGTTGTTGTTGCATTTCTGAGAGACACGTGAAGTGCACGATTGCACAATGGATTTATGCTTGAGCACTCAACGTGACATTACCAAAAAGGAAGGCAATCTCGGAGACACTCTTTCCTTGACTAGGGAAAACCTCAACTCAACATTTCAAGAAAAAAACGAATGAGCGATTCCGGCCACTTCAAAGTGTAGGGGGCAGGGAAGTCTTGACCGTTCCTATGGAAACCGTTTTGAAAACATAGCAAAAGAGCATCCTTTAACAGTTGGCTCATCTCAAGCGACACTAAAAAAAAACATCAAAGCAGATTAATCAAAACTTTTTGCATTGAAATAATCTCCCATTATTGAGAAATTGGAGATTCCACTGAAGCCGCAATCAAGTACGTCTCACGTAGGACTCTGATACAGAGATTTGGAGACATTTTCACCGTAGACTATCCGGCAAGGTTGTGAAATTTTTTTCAAGAAAAACAATCGGAGAAAAAGTCTTTACAACAGATGACGACTAGACAAGTTATAAAGAAATATACATGTTACAGCATTTGCCTCCTTGTGGCAATGCCGGAAAACCTCACCCAAGCTGATGTAGTCAAGAAAAAGCAAGGATTGAAAACTTTCAGCTGACTTGAGGATTCAATGATTTATGAGCTTAACCACGATGAAAACACTCCATCAGAAATCATCTCAAAAGTCACTTTCTCCAGTTTTCTTTTGTTGTACAGAGAATACGTTACAGCAACTTCTTACGTTTTCTGGCCCAAAACACAATTATATGATGAAACTGGAAATGGAGTAGCTTGAATCCAGCAAATGTCAGGGTCCGTAAACAACATTAAGCGAAACAGATCCGACGCTCAATTTTCGAAACAAACATCCAAATGATACATAATGAGGAAAAAACTCACCAGCAGCCTTTACAGGTTCCTTCGGAGCCACAGCTGCCTGTTTGGCAAGTTTTTCGGCTTTCTTCTGAGCTGCTGCTTTCTCTGCCTCTAACTGGGTGACACGACTGATCAGCTCTTGTGGGTCGTCAAACTCTGAAAAAGGACCAAGCACATGAATTTCCCGTAACAAAGTTTCACTAGTACATGCAAAGAATGCACGATATTGAAGCACTATTTAACGCAATTTACTCACCGTCATCGTCGGACATAAAGCCGAATTTGTTAGCGACATTACAACCGTACTCAACCATGATTGCTCGATGAAATAATTAGCAAGCGATTGCAAGGCTCCTTGATCTTTTCTTTGAAATACTTCCAAGCTACAAGCCCATGCTAACAGGACCCTAAAGCGTTCAAAGTAACTCCAAATGCACAGCATACGTCATGGAAATTCAATGTTGCGCAATCAATTGAACGACCCTTATCATCAAAGCATCAAAAGAACATAAATAAAACAGAGTCCAAAAAGGAAAGCTGGAAGAGTCAGCAGGCACCGCTGCAATGCCGCAAGATTATCGAGCACTTTCCCATGCTTACGTAGTCGACGCGCACTTTGTGGGTCTTGTGTGGAATGATACGTTGCCCGCCATATTCAAAATGGTAGGTATCAGCTGTTTCGTCGATAGAATTTCCTTCATGTGTTGTTCCTGATATAACTAGTCGTGCATAAGTGCGCTTCTTCCTCGAAACCTTAGGAGATTGGCTTTTATTTTCTCGGCTAACATGGGTCTGCTGGATGTCAAACCAAAGGGGCTGGAGGGATTTCAATTCTGTGACGGACTGTAGTTTCTCAAAAACATTTGGTGTTGATCTTCATTAAGGGTGCTTAGGGATCAGTAACTTTGAATTTTCCTGAGGTCTATGAAGTGTTTATTTATAACTTTATCGCAAAATTTCTCCGCTGGTAAACTTCTGCAAAAGTTATCTAGCTCTGTGATGTAACTTTCTAGTTTTTGCGAGTTGTTCGTTGTACGAATGGGCCATAGTTCTCTTCGACGTGGTTTTGAATTCGGCTTTTCAACGATTATGCGTCGGTCGTTTTGGAAATATAGTTACTTCCATACATCAGCGAACGTATTAGACGAAAGGAAGGTGAAAGAACGACTTCAGTTGCATTCTTGAGCACACAAGTAGCAAGGGAAACACATTGTAGGTTGGTAATCTGGTCCAATTTCTCATTGATGTTTTTTTCGTAACGAAGGAAGCATTGACAAAAGGGAACGAAAACTACTGCTCAGCAGCCACCTACCCATATTTTTGAAAAAAGAAACGTCAGATATTCGTTTTCGAGCTTCTAAGAGCCATTTTAGGGGATCTACCAATTTCAAATTGAAAAATTAAGTGGTCTCTTACTGTTCAATTCTTATCCTTACGCAGCTTTTTCATGAGATAATAATCTCACCCACCCCGGAGCTCCTCCCCTTCTTAAATTCAGATAAAAACAAGATTATTTAGACAAGGCTTTTAGCATCTCTAGGAACAATTAAGGTCTGCTACCGCTCTTCCTCTGCGTTTTAGCCTTCGGTGATTCAAAAGGGCGCTGCCCCACCTCCCCAAATACATCTTCACCTTATAAAACTGCTTTTTTTTGTAGGTAGCACTCCGTCTATACACTCTTTCTATACAGTGACTACATTTTTCAGTCCTTCTAAATCGTAAAAACAGTCATCCATGAAGCGGTTTTGGTACAAAAAACTTGGTTGCTCTCCAACTGGGTAGTCCACTGTAGTTGCGTTTCTCGCAGACTGTGCTTTTTAAGCAGATATATGCTAACGGATTTACTTGCTTCTATTATCATAGTAAGATGGTCTTTGTGTTGGATATGCCAGCAGTTGATTGCACTGTTGAAATGTTCTGCAACACCTGATGGGACTTGTGTTCAGAACAGTTTGGGAAAGAGAAGACAAAGGCAAATGCAAGATCACCTTCTAACTCAATTTCTTTTCTTTGGAAGGTTTGCAAATAAAATGGCTTCCCAAACTGTCATAGTAGCTTTTACCTCTGCGTCTTTTTTGCGAACGGTTGTGTTATGACTTTTTATGATTTATCTACCCTGAAAATGGATGGACTACTTTCAAGTACAGAAGCTTTCAGATTAGAGAAAATCACATCCTCTTAATGAGTATTCAAAACCCCCTCACTTCGCATTGATTACAACAGCAAAGCGAAAACTCCAACGCCAGCTGCTCCCTTTATTTCTCCTATTTTGCCAGATTCCCATTCCCATACACAATAGCGATCTGTTAACAAAAAATACATAGTGAATTGGCAGCACAAAAATCAAACCATGGAAGAGACGCTGAGGCCCTTCCAAGAACAATGTGCAGTTAGGGTGCAATGCTAAACAACTGTGGCGCAAAACTCGTCCGTCAGTTTATCCGAATTCAGATATTAGTGGCAATTTGAATTCGGGCACTGATTTTTGATGAGTTTCCTTGAGCATCATTTCCGGAAGCTGGATATTCATCAAAACTTTTGGTTAGTTGTTGTGTCGCAACAGTACAAACTACTTACTGCTAAATTAGTTAATGAACCCTCTGGTAAAATTGTGTGGTATGAGACAGTTTTCCTTTTTTCTTCCCCTTTTCTATTTTACGAACATCTAAATTGGCAATCGATAGGTTCCAATCTCCTGTCTTTTCCATTTACTCCAATCTTGCGCTGAGTCCTTTTCGAAGATCTGCAAAGTTTTTGACACCAATTTCGCTCCGAAGTTCCTAAGCCACTAGTCAGGCCGGATAAGACGCATAGGGTTAGAGATCCGGATGGCCAAATAAGTTCTGTTTAATTTTTTGAAAATGCCGTTCTCTCTGCTAAATACTGCTAAAAATTCCCCTATCAAAAAACACCCACACTTCTTTTCTGTTTCATCAATGAACCTTTTTTCCAACGAGAGTCAAAACTTGAAAAATTCATGTGTTTGTCAGAAGCGTCAAAAACTAAATTACTGAAGTGTCGAACGTGTGCTCTTTGAGTCTCTGAACTTTTTTGGAAGATTCATTCTCTTTTTCAGTGAAATTTCTTGGTGGAGATTAAGAACGTCCTTCTGGCAACGCTATTCATGGAATAGTGGAAAACCTTACAGGGGCTGGCATTATTTTGGCACCTCTGGCAGCATCAGACAATTCTTCATCTACCGCTAATGTTTCGCAGAAATGCAAAAAAATCTCCTTCCTTTCACAAGCTCCACCTGTAACAACTCCTTGGTTCGCTTGTCCTTCTATTTTTGTTGACAACAACGTCATTCGAAAATGGTTGGATGAAAATGGCTCTTTTTAGTTCCATTTTCACCGGCAGTCCTAACAGTGGTTTAATAAGAAACGTGATAATACACTGGCAGTTCCAAACCTCGAAATCATGTGCTCGACTTGGCCTAGTATCGTACTAGTTTTTTAATAACCGTTGTTTTACAGAAAACCGATTCAGCCATGATCCTCGATGAGGTCAACAAATCGCGACAAATGATGCTGAAAAATAAGTTCGTACAGCCATCTGTTTTATTCTATTGTTTAAATTGATTTTGTTCTCGTATGTCGTAAGCGAGGCTAGAAATTTCTGCTTGGACTTCTTCATTACCATTTTATAGCTCTTCCATGTCGAGTCGTGCTAACCGAGAACCGTTGGCGCAGCAGTGTACGGATCAACGTAGTCTCAGTCTGTTCACTGCAGTGGAGACACAACATTATCCAACAACATTTGTCCCAAATAACTCGAATTTCGGCAATCCTCTTATCGCCGTGTTTCCAAGGATCGTTGCAGAGGAAACGGACCGCGCGAATGCGTCTGGCACTACACCGACCAAGTGATGTAGCAACTTTACCTTTGTTATGCATTTATGTACTGTTGGCACGTTTCTCATGCTGTGACTATAATTTATTTCTTGTAAAAACCTTCTCTGAGAAATTTTCCCTGAATTTATTTCCGTTTTCTCTTATAATAGTTCACTTTTTTTTGGAATAAACGATATAAAAACTTTTCTTCTCGCACAGATGGGCAGAAATCTTGCCTTGGAAGTTCTGGGCTCGTGCTTTGGTAAAACAAGTAACACCCGAAGTGCCACTGCGATTCAGAGTGAAATGCGCCTTCGTGACTGCTTCTTGTCTTTTTCCGAATCACATATGATTGGAGAACCCTATGAATTTGCAACCGGTCGTGGATATATACATGGCTTCAGGTAA
Organism: Haemonchus placei; assembly: GCA_900617895.1. Classification (NCBI taxonomy): domain Eukaryota; kingdom Metazoa; phylum Nematoda; class Chromadorea; order Rhabditida; family Trichostrongylidae; genus Haemonchus; species Haemonchus placei. The sequence continues at coordinate 140,370 of UZAF01016129.1, forward strand.
GTCTGTTCTGCTTCATTCTTTTGACTGTTTTTGGCCACAGCCGGCCCTGTGGGTCGTGCTCAAGCATTGTTTTGGAAAAAATCCAAATCAGTCCTTGCCCTTTTCAGACGATCTGCTTGCTTTTTGTCACGAAGGCAAATGGTAAGTCATCTGCCGTGGCATGTGCGAGGTGGATTTTTTACAGGAAAGCCTAATCGTGAGATTTTCGGAAGGTTAGTTGATTTCGTAACGTTTTGAGAATACGGTACTAATTACTCCCTCAGAACTTAGGTTTAGGTTATCTAAAGAACAAACATGTGGTAAACTATGCTTTACCATTATAATAATAACCCTTACACAAAATAGGACCAGCTGGACGTTCTTTACTCAAGTCTCCACCAACTTCGCACTAGTGGGGATTGTTCGGTCGATGGAGATTCGCATTTCGAGTGTAGAGTAAAGAATGTAATTCATGAATCAAACCAATCCTTCTAACTTTGGGAGGAAATCATCCCCGATTAGTGATTAGCGAAGGCTCTTCTGCAAGTCGTAGCGGCTCTACGCGCAGTCGAATATCTCAAAGACCTTGAGTGTCAGTGGATTCGTGGCACATTTTTTCATTTTGTTTTCGAACTTGATTTTTTGGAAAAGATTTATTGAATGAGCATCAAGGGTCAATGAACACACGATTACAAGATATGGATCCAGTAGTGCGAAAATGAACAGTTGAAGCTATATACTACTTTGACAACCTGTATGGATGAGAAATCACAATAAAGCAAGGCAAGATGTGAAAACCGCGCTAACCGCCGAGAAACGACGTCAACCTGGGAGAATAGAGTGGGCTCGTATTTGGTGAATCAAGTCACTGGTCACACTAACAACTGGATGGGCATTCAATGAAGACGCTCAAAGGCAGTGATCGCACTAAGCCTGTGGGCGACATCTTAGCGACAGCCTACCAGAAGCTAAGAGTGTATACTTAGGAGATCCGCTCACAAGTTGAGCACGACCAAAAACAATGTACAAAAACGAAAAGTGGGCTCCTGAACGAGGGAACCCGTTTCTGAAAATTTGTGAGTTCTAACGAACTGGGAAATGCAATAATCAACCCTATGAAGAGCAACATATTAAAGGCTGGTTATTGGGCAAACAATGTAAGAGCATATAGTGTATGGAATGAACGCACTCATTTGAACAAGTGAACGGAAAACACTGGTAACTACGTGAAACGGTTTACAATGCGAATATGTACAGATGAAGATTTTCCTTTCCAATATAACAAACCGGTTATTAGTGGGCAGATTTATCCGTAATGGGAAACGTAAACGGGACTAACTTAGATGTGTGTTAACATGCAGCAATACTTGGGGGTACAGCAGTCGCTCTTGCAATGATCGCTTTCCCTTTAATTGGGATTTATTTTCAGCACTTGGTGCTGCTCAAACAGAGCGTCCGTGTTAACGCATTCAAAGTGCAACTTCCTTTTGCATTATTTATCCAACCACAGACAAGATGTCTGGGNATATTAGCAGTGCTTATGGTCAAGCCTGTTCGCGACTAAACGCAGGAATTTTTCGCATCTCCTTACAAAGAGTACCGGAAGGTATTTTAAATTATTCGATTTTGTGTAACTATGGCGCAATGTAGCGATGGGATGGATCATCCATTGAGGAGCTTTGAAGTATCAACTAGTGCAACCTCATGCCACTCATTGACAGTTACAGCAGAGTAGGATAGAATTCAAGCGACGTTGTGTCGTTTCATATGAAGACTGAGATGGTCGGAACGAGAAAATGCACGATCGCATAAGCTGCATTGGAATGGCCGATCGCCAGTATGTTTCCGTTTGTGCCTGAAAGATAGGTTTACAATCGCCACGCTTGACTGACTGTTGGCTGTTTTATGAAACTGAATGTTGATGACCATAGTCGTACCTTGTGAGTTCATCACTGCGAGCAAATTTCCATTCGCATCCTTCCCATGAACAACAGTAGGGCTTCTCACCGCTGTGAGTACGCACGTGAGCCTTGAGATGGGAGCTTTTCGAATACCTAAGATCAGTAGTTATGCTCGGTAATTGAAAAAGAGACGAAAAAATATGATATTAGCTTGAATTATTTCACAGAACAGCTGCCCAGTTGAGTTTTAAGTTGTTCTCAAAATAGCCTGAGAAGCATGATAGAAGTACAGTCGCTGTTCGAGCAGCGAGGAAGCAATCCTTACAACGAAAGTGTGGAGCAAGTGTTCACTGCACTGCAACAACCATCTCAGTGTATTTTCCTCAGACCATAGACCGGCTAATGCAGTGGTCCGATACAGACACGGCTGTTGTGTCACATAGCAAGTCAACCAAGCTCTCTTCCCCAACTAGTAGCAGCTGCAGATCTCCGTAGTTGAGGGGTTCTCGCTCACCATAGAATTTGTAGCCAGTTGGTGACGGGGCTACTTGGCGCGACGCCAGGATACAGATAAGGGGATCAGTCACAGACCAAAAGTCACCGGCACTTGTCCAGAGAAACAGGTGGATTCAGGGAATGCTCCCTGTTTCTGCTGTTTTGGGTCGATATGTACCATGTTTCCTTGCAAGTGCCCCTATGCATGCGCATTTGGATAGCATATATGCGCGGTATCCTTCACATCAGTTCAGTCAGAAGATTGCAGGCCCGTGACTGGAAAGTAACTGGGGAGCGATTCAGGGTCGCCTCCAAAAACTAATCTTTTTCACAACATACTCCACTAGCTAGCTATCTGGAATCTGCTGAGCCTTTCAAGCTATTTGTAGGTACCCTTATATAAAAACACTGATATAAATAAGCCCCATTTCCCTGAACCTGAAGAGCTCAAGCTGCATCGGAACGTTTCGAAGATATGATGATGCAACATAAGAAGATCAAGTTAGGCGTCCTCGGACCGGGACGAGAAGGGATCGCTCGCGACATGCTTTACTCTAGTATGTTCCAGAAAAACTGTCCGCCAGAATATGCGACGACAGAAGATGTAAATGTCCTGGTCGACACGTGATTGGCCATGAACATCGATTCGTTCAAAGGTTTGCCATCTCTCATCATATCACATCGAGTTGTTACCTCATATTAACATTGAGCTAGAAGAAGAGGAGCAGGTTAATTTATTTGGGAAAGCTCTACAGAGAACACATAATTTCTTCCAGGTTCGCGCTGTCGATTTCAGCGCAAGGCTAGCCCCAGAGCGAAACTGAAGAACTTCTCATGAGGCTCAATGAATGGAATGAAATGAATAGTGTCAAAGACTGTCCGATTCTTAATGCTGACCCGCTCACAGTGACTCACAGTTCCAGAAGCCCTTTCGCGATTGGCTTGGGAGTCATCTGATTGGCAGTTCCAATACAATAGATCACATCATCATCAATCGAAAGTTTCGCCTCATTCTTATTGCTATTATTTCGAAGTTCTTTGGGAGCGAATCATCACCTCCTCCTCATTAGGTTCTGTTTTTCAATGCGTGAAGTGAGCCGCAAAGTATAGGAAAGGAAGCCTCAATGCAGAAATCATTTGGGATCACTTCGATTCCCTTGAGAATTTATCGGAAGATCCCCTCATCGACAACTTTATGAGAATACCCTCATGAGAATACAATCGCCTTGTCGTACATTTTCACGTTTTCACGACAGTGCCAGAAAGCAGGGAGATCACGAGTTGCTAAGAGACGTCTTTCTTGAAAGACTCTCAAGATTATACATCAGCCTGAAATCGCGCGAGCTCCAGGCAATCATTCACGGACCTGCGAACTCATGAAGCATGCAGATAAGTGATAAAGGAGATAAAGGAAGATATGAAATATAGAAGAGCAGCAGTTTGATCGAGGCCGCCAAAGCTCCGCCGATTACAAGACCAAGTGGCTTCGCTTCGTCGTCCTGACGGAATGGTTACTGCAGCTCAAAAGGCAATGGATAGGGTCATCTAAGACTCACACCAAGACTAAGACCAGAGGAGCCGATGCTCGAGAAATCAAGGATCAGGTGGGGAGCGATTTTGTGATGATGGTGGGACCGGGGCGGTTAATTATTGGATCACTAGGGACGCTAAACGAATACCAGGACCAGGGCGGCCGCAAGGGCATGGTTAAGCTTCACGAAAACTCTAGACGAAGGAAATGCTCTACCTTGTGTTGTTAGAGCGAAAACGATCCAGTACACTATTCGACTCGTGACATTGACGACAGGTGATACAGGTGCACTAGTAGGAGTCAATATACATACGTATGGATATGATTGAATTACCAGCAAATTTTTCGCCAGATGACCGGATGGAGGCATTACCCTTGGATCATTGTATTCATTACGATGCTATAGTTATTGCATATATCCATTATGCAGTTGCATAACATTTGAAACAGCTCAATCACCAGAACTGCCAGGATGGAGACACTACAAAGGCTCAAATGGTAAATGCGGATATCGCAGCTATTTAATCTGGGAAGGCCTGCGATTGATCCTCGATCGATTAGATTGTCTCGAAATATACATGGCTGCTGGAGAGCCCTACCTAGCCTTAAGTCAACTTCGAACCTGATATCCATGTGCACACATTAATGCTTCTAGAATTTCGAAGATCTAAGGCGTAGTGAATTTCAAAGAAAGATGCAATATTTTTGTGTTACACCCACGTTTTCAAGCATCCAGCATAAGGACAGGCATGAACGGCAAGGCGTTTACAGTCTCGTCCTCGTCGCGATCGACGTGGTCGATCGTTTTCTTCGGATTCCGTTGAACTGTCCCCTTCTCCACTGAAAAATGAAATTTTTATGTCTAGAGAATTCCTATTTCTTTTCGTTCTTTTACTGAAATACGTTTATTTATGTTTTTTCAGAAATTTCCCTTTCAGTAACATAACATCTTTCTGAGCATTTATTCCTGTGAAAGAAACTCTTTGCAAGAAAAGTGAAATTACATGAAATCAATGAAGGGTTACACCATCGCTACTGCAGAGTAGAATGTAATTAGAGATGAAATATCCCCTTGACTTCCCTCTCTTCCCTCATCTACTGGAATATTCTATGAAAATCCTCCGCAGAAAATAAATTGCAATTCCTCGTTTTACAGCATGGAATTCGACCATTTCGAATGATGATCAAGGACTGACGAGGGCCGCTTTCATATGGAAATGCGTTCTCCAAACACTAGCAGCAGGGGTCTCGCCAGGCGGTTGCCCAAAAACAAGGCGGCACGTGTGGGCCGTCATACGTATTGGCGGAAAGCACGAAGTAAGTTCAGTGAAATGTTGTCGGCAGAGCTTGGTATGTCCCCAGCCAGCAGACGTGGCAGCCTACATAATTGTGAGGCTATGAGGTTTTTGGCTTTTTCGAAGGCGTTACTGATATGAATCTGATGTAAACGGAGGCCTACACCGAAAAATGACTCATGAGAAATAAAAGCTGCAAATAAAGAAAATTTAACGTTTTTCTCTTGAGGGAAGCAACATTTTAGATTTTCATATGAATATTTCCAGCCGTCCGTGCACTGAGTTGAACCGATTTATCTACCTGAGTGCACCAAATGATAGATTGCTCTGTTGTTCAACTCCTTGAAGTGCGAACGGTTGATCCATGAACGCTGAACTGCTGACTAGGTCCATAGGGAGTCTGCTCGACTGGTCAATTTCTTATAACCGGAGTCGCTCAATGCTGAGTAGTTTTGCTTGAAACGTTTCCTCCAATCAACGCTCGGAAATCCCCCTCTGCTACTTTTGGTCCTCTGTTCAATCTGATCCCTTCATTAGTGCAGTTTTTGGTCTGCCTTTTTTGCTCGGTTTTTTCGCCGACGTATTCAGTCGATTGAGTCGATTGTCTGTATGAAAACTTCGGTTTTTCATTAGCATTTTTTTCACTTGTTGTTAGGAGAATGAAGTGTTCCTGTGGGAACCTGTGAAGTTAATGGGAATCATCATCTAGGGAAGGGCCTCTATGATACGCGTAATATTCTCTCGGCACTGACCATGGTGGTGCGCCCCTTGTCGCTACATCACCTCTGCCCAATATGGCAACGAGTGATTTGATGGATGTGTCATTATCCCACATACGAATAAAATATAAATTTCACCGAGTAAATTCTATAGAACAAGTAAGTCACTGCATCTAAAATGTTATTGAAGCTCTATTAATTTGAATATATGGGGGTTTTTTCTTGCTGAGTGCATGTTACATTCAATATTCAAGTTAAAATCGCTGCTTAAAAGTGGTGCATGTTACGTACATAGTTCATAAGGTTGTTACCATGCACTCGAGAAAAGCAAAAATAAAACTTTAATCTGTAACAAATTACTAATGAGGTAAATAGTTTCTCAATCTCCATTATAACTAATGACTGTTCGGAAAAAAATCTTATGTAAAACATTTTTAAATGACGCCGCTACCACGCATGCCTGGTCGCGATAACGAGTCTGGTCTAGATCGGCGAAGTCGAATATTTTTTCAGATACGTTAATTAGAAGTTAGCTAAATTGAAAGATGAAAACAACTACTTTTTCAGAAGCACGTGCGTGCAAGTCGTTTCAGAAAATCATGCCGCGATTCTGGTCCAAAGATTAGTATCTGGCGTATACTTACGCATGCGGGTAAAAAATTAGTGCTTAACTTTTGTCTTCTGTTTTATAATTTCTGCAGAAAAAATACTTTGTCCCGAAACTGCAGCGTTCGTAGTAATATCGGATAACGTTTGGAACCACGATCTGTTACTGGGTCAGAGTACCCCCTGAACATATAGTGCCCCTTTCAGGAACTGAAATGAACATAGGTGAGTCCTCCATGAAACCACTTAGCAAAATTTTTCTCAAGCGAAGAGATTCGCACATTCACCACGGGGGTTCGAACGGAAAATGTTAATTCCCTTCGGGTCGAAGTCGGTGGCCTTTGAAACGGGAAGGAATTTTGTAACGCGCAAAATATGCAAATAAAGGCGGGTAGACTCATCGACTTAGAGGTCACTTGGTACTCGCTCGCGACCAATATCCAGTCTAAGTGGATTGGAATCCTTGCTTATGTGGAATTTATCGATGGTTAAAAGATTGCGCCGTGATTTGTGATATGATAAGATGGAAAGATGAACACAGGTTGAAAGCGGTGCCACCGCAATTAGCGGATGAGAACCCAAATCAAGTATTACTTGTGCCCGTCGAATCTTCTCTTTGAAGCCTGTCGTTCAAAAACTGTACTGGTTGGGAACAAAAACTGGCCGATTGGATAATCCGAACATTCATTCAGTAGTCACAGCAACTCCGAATGTTTGCTGGATAAGAGGCGTATCTTATAGTAAGTGAGTAAAATCATACCGTCATATCGTGGCATAATTTTTTTTACTGAATTCTTTTGCTGAATTGTTTTGAAGGGGTTATGTTCAGCGACAGAAGGCACCTTTCACTTTGCTCTTTGCTGTTGGTTGGGAATCACCCAGCTATAGCAAGATTCCAATTGTTGGCGGATCGAAAGTGTTAGGTCCTACTTGATCGAGGGCGTTTGATGTAATGAAGAATCCTTATTCAGGAGAATCTGAAGGTCCCCACAATTTGGACAGAGAGATAACAGTAGAGCACTCATATACTTCTTCACTATTTGTCTAGTGAGGAATACAACATCCATTATAGAACTTTTGGACTTGAAAGCATAATGATTGCGAGATCGCGAGAAAGTTTCCCAGCATTAGGTTGACTAACAACTCGTGGTACACAGAGTTGACCTGGTCCTATGACAAAGTTGGGAAGATGGCGGCATGGTATCGGTTCCTAGAGGGGACGCAACATTGGGGAGATGCGCTTGGCAAAATGCGCGGCGCATATATCCTCGCATGATTTCCTTAATTTGATCAAATCGACGTGCTTATGAGCAACTTCAACTCTGGACTTCGTCCCGTTTTGCGTACATGCTTTATGTCTTGGTGATAAACCTCGGAGTCGTTTTTCTTCCTAGCGCGTCTGGTATGCATCCTTCTGTGCCATTAAACTGTTCGGGTGCTAGGTGAGTCACCGTCGAGGGCGTTTCCTTGTCACCTATTAGGGCCTTTATAGATTCAAATATCGTTGGCAATATGGTATACTCTTTAACTCTTGCCACTCTGCGGTTTAGAGAACGGTAATTTTTTGCATCTGTCTCCAGAGTTGGGCGTCTCCCTTACCGAAATTATTTAGTCATATAAAAACATCGCACTAAATCATTTCGAATAATGTCTAAAGGCGTGGTCACATTAAAATAGAAAGTGAGTCATTCAGAAGCTATGATGAGCCTAACTAGTTTCGTGGTTGCTATCTGTTACGGGACTTCGTCGAACTAAAGTCTTGACATTGTTGACAATGCTCATGTGAAACGTCGGAAAAAAGTAAGGACTTTCAAAATTGTCGGTTGAATAAGGAAATGGCTTGAGGTTCTCTGCAAAGATGGACCTTCATGGTTTATGAGAGGCGTTCCGCTGAGGTCGTACAAATACACTACAAAAGTAACTTTTCCGACTAATTCATGTGTTTATCGCGTATTTGGCCAACATGGTTTCCGGTGCCAACCGGTGTGCAAGTCAGTGCTTTTATCCTCCCAGACGAGTCTGGTACCGTCCCCGGAAGGATGGGAAGTTCTGTTGGCCTGAGACGTATCAATCCGAGACTCGATCCCGAAACCATGCATGTGGTAGTGCATTATTTCGCGCTACACCACATCCATACTAAAAAAGAAATTCCGCTCTATTTTTGTGAAGCCAGCAGCTACAACGACCACAGATTTATTACTTGTCACAGCTAACGCGACAAGGAGGTTCCACCTGAGTCAGTCATAAGGTGTTCAATGATTCACATCGTAGCTCAATTTTTTCTTCGTTCGTGTTTCGACCGTTCGTCTATGCGAATATTCTAGACTGTTTGTCCTATTGTTCTTCACATATGTCATCATTGCCAACTTGAGGAAATCAACAACGAGTACTAGACTCGCAGAGAGATCAAGAGCTATACTCTACGGTAACGGTGATGAGGGTGGCACGTTATCGCACGATATCGTCTTCACGTAGGCCCAAGAATCTTAAGTTCGGCTCTGCCGAGGCTTTGCAGCGAGGGAATCAGCGCATTAGGTGATCGTGGTGAACTTTTGCGGCGATGCGATGAAATTCGTGTTTTCGGTGTTGCTGAAGATGGTAATGAGACCACAGCTGAAAGGTGTCCGCGCTTAACATCATGGAATCATAATGCGCTTGTGAAAGAACCGGAATCAATCAGGAACCGCCTTGCCGAGGGCGTAGGTGAAACTTGATACAATTTATAGTTGGTTGTTCCAAGGCCAGGAGGCTTGAAGGTCTATAGTTGGATCAATCATATGGGTAACGGAGAGGAAATGATTCATACTCTCAGTGGTCCTTTTCTCGAATTCTCCATTCTTGCTCGAAACTTTTTCGGATCCCTCTCGAAGGAATATTTGGGCAACAACTCCTGAGTAGCTCTGACAATGCCATCTTCAGACTCATCCTCGGAGCAGTTCTATGGTGTTGAAGTTGCCTGTTAGTGCTTCACCCCATGTAAATATCCTTGAGAAAGTTTAAGTGTCGGTTCACTGGTTTGGAAAGGAGAAGTTGGTACTCGCTATTCTCGGAAAATCGACAACATCTTTGCTTGTCACTCTAACACGCCACAAAAATTATTGGATTCATATCCTTCAGCTTATTTCGATGACTTCACTGAAGCACGCACGAGAGTCGGAACTTCAGCTCCGGCCTGGATTTGAGCGAGGTTCTGGAGAGTTCACGAGCACTACTCCATAGAGTAATATTTTGGGAGGTCTTGCAACGACGCAAATGTGTCACTCATTAATCCCCTATCCACGGCAGCTTTCGCAGACCCGATGCGCACAAGAGAGTGGATGAGCTCATTCGTTCGCCTACCATTGTCAAATATTTGACTACGGCTCTGTTTAACATTCACGTTTCAAGAACATTGATACTGCAGTACGCTGACTAATTGGCTGCTGAAACGGTTTCCGATGAAAAGATGAGCGGAAAGTTTCACGTGACTGTACAGCAGCTATGATAACCTGACCTGATCCATTCAAATTGCGAAGCCCTGCATCCTTTTTTGCTAGGTAGTTCACGTCAGATTCCACCCAGTAAATGCAAAATGGGCATTAGACAGGCAAGGAGACTGACAACCAAAGCTTTCAAGTTCTTAAGATCGTCACATTCCTGGCTAAATTAGGGATTTTTTACGGTCACGGTTGGCTAGAAAGTATTGTTCAACCTCCATTCACCACTGATTCCGTGGCATTATGATTTCAATAGTAATAGCACAGAAAAAAATTATCAGTCAAAATTGTCAAAATCAAATATGATCAAGAATTTGAACAGGAGAATATGTAATTGAAAAACTATCTTTTTGAAAAACTTGGCTGCGATTTCCATCACCATATTTGCTTTTGTTTCAAGCATGGTAGAAGAAGTTAGCTACCTTAGAGTCTTAGAGTCACCTATACAGTTTCAGTCTCAGCAGTGACACTACTGACGTAGATCGAGCAATGAAAGAAGGAAGTTCTTCATACCCAAGCCGCTTACTTTTCTCCCACGACCATTTGCTTGCTTCAAGACTTAGCAAAAAAAAAACTGAAAACATTTTCGTTTTATTATCAGTACCTGCACTCCCCGAATAGTGACTCCGCTGGCTTTTGTCAGTTATTTGTGGCTTCACCTGGGAAGAAAATGAAAGTGACTTCTGGATGATTCAGCAATGCTTCTTGAATTCGAAAAATAAGCATGGATTTGTAGAAAAAATTTCGAAGACGCTGTTAATTGGAGTCAATACATATGTGCACTTCCTGCAGTGGAATAATTATAACATGTAAACGTGCAAAATGAACATTAGAATTTGATGATCCTAGATGGAACTTCTATTATGATCAAGGATCGCAAGTTACTCGAAAAATGCAGTTTCGAGTGTGATGGGTATGATCGCATGATGAACGTCCGACCGTTCGAATTCTCCCTAGAATGGATAACTGGAGAGAACCGCTTCCGGTTTGTTGGTACCAGACTCGTGAGGGGGTAAAACCCCCGAATTTGTACAACGGCTGTCCCACGCAAGCCAATGTAGAGGCCACAATTTTGAATGGAATTCGAACGCGGTGCGCATCCCTCAAACAGGACCGGTCAACGCCTAAAGAAATACAGGCATAGCAAATGTAAGCTTGGTACTCCTAAAGAAATGATTTTCAAGGCTCACATACCTCGGAGGTCCAGAACACCTAGTTTTAATCTTAGTTATTTGGTTGGAATACTGTGTTGTGATTTGGATTGAAGTGGGAAAAATGTACTTGGTCAGAATAAGTACTACTACATACATGCCACTCGTTTTTTCTAAATAATCTATATGCCGGAACTGCTATTAAAAGGCGTTCAAATCATTCGAAGTTGTAGCGAGTTGCCCTCGAACATCCTCCCTTATAGCCGTATGCGATCTCGACCAAATCATCGCGTAACCGTTGCGAGTCCCCTTGGTTTTTCTTCAGTGAACGCAGGCACAATCACCGGTTCGCCACTACCAAACACTCCTTGCTAGCGGAGACGATACGCCGCGTGATAATGATCGATAATGGCGTCCGCCTGCTGATCAGCTATGAAAATGATGAAGTGTGAAGAGAAGTCCGAAATGAATGATGGAGGTTTCGCGCTGTCACCACATCGCTGCGCACTCCCCGGCAATCAGCGAATCCGTCGCTCATCACATCGCAGCATTTTAATCAAAGACATCGAAAAACATGCATCAAGAATGTCACCCCTGTTTCCTTATCATTCGATAAGACTTCTACGACATGGAAAGCGCAGAGATACCACTGCCAACAACATATGCCGAGAATATCGAATACAAAAAGCAGCAGACCACTCAAAAAGAACCTTTGCATGGGTGGAACTTCAGTTTTCTATGTATTCACTACGCTCGTATAATGAGTCCGTAATTCAAGGAGTTCTTCTCTCGACAAGAGCTCAACCTCCAGTCAAAGGGTCATCTGATAGAATTTGAGGGACCAGGAGAGGCAGAAAAGCGAAAACCCCTAGACAGCCGGTGTACCGACGTATAATAGTTTATTCTTGTGCACGGCAAGAGGCGGTCGTGTCAGTAGCGAAAAAAAGTGCTGAAACAAATGTTTGCTCAAACACTATTGAAGGTAAATCGATTTCCATTTCAGAGTATGGAGCGAAGGGAAGGATGATAGCTTCCGAATAACTGACTAACCAATTGAATCAAAGCAAAGTCGGATGTGAATCATCAGAAATCATGTTTGTTTATGGTAGTGAATAAGAAATAGGTTTTCAATAAAGCTACGAAGCTACTCAAGTCTTTAAAAACGTTCTTCCTCTGCGCTATTTTGACGTCTATGATGGCTTTACTGACTTGATTGACGAGTTCTTTTCACCATTTATCTGTATGATCATCAATTAATTGTCTCGCTTCATTCAATGAAACAAAGTTCGATACGAAAAGGGATCAGAAAGCGTGGCGTGTCTCAAATAGGGTTGACTGATATGATATAAATTGTATTCTTGCTTAGCGAATAATAGGAACGTAATAGCAGCTCAGTAATGAACAAGTTACTCCTCTAGACCATCTTCTCTTATTATTTTTGACCTACACGCCTATATTGACTTCGAACTGCGATTGATTCCGCCCGAACACCGGCCGCCTGCCTAAAGATTCTGGAACTTTCTTTGGAAATTTATTTTCTAACAGACGTTTTTTGGTGAAGCTATCCCTCTCTCAATGTAATTTCCTTTACGGAATTCTCACTGGTGGTTCGTATAGATAAGCGGAAAAAGGTCTTTTTGTATCTAAGAACGTACTACACTGATTTTTTATTATCGTAGACATAGAACTTTAGGCCTTTAAATTATTTTGGTGTTTCGTTGATGAATTCCTTGCAGTGTCTGTTGATTACATTCGTAGGCTTGGACAACTGGCTCATATACTAACCCGCTCTCAAGCTTGCTTCTTCTAACTGCTTTTCTCCTTTGAATAACTAGGCTATTTATTTTGTGATTAAAATTCTCACACCAGTTTACTCCTTAGGCATTCCTACGCTACTTTAACTTATGGGTCCTATCGCCGTCAAGTGTGCTCTGAAGAATTCCACACACGGGAAGGGCCCTTGTCAAGGCATAATGTGGTACTGAAAGCATTTGGAGCGGGAAGTAAAAGCGTCCCATAGGTTAGTAAATTAGAGTGGGCCCATATCGGTATATATTAGAGCGTCTTAGTAACAAGTAACATTGTAAGAGCCCAGAGATTGTACCGGTTGTATACCACACCAGAGGTGGACGACTTTTAACGGCATTTTAGAGGCCGCACAATTCCCTAAGAACAGCCATGCACGAATTTCAAACAACTCGATGAGAAATGGCGACAGTGGAGAGCGGTTTTGAACAGTTTTGGCCCGATGTAGTCAGCTCTTTGCGCAGTTGGAACAACTGAAATCTCGTCCGACTATCCCTTCCATGTCATTTTGGAAGTTGAAACTAGGGGGCTATACGAGATTATGTTGCATTAAGACATTGCTTTACTATGCAAAAACTGGTAAAGCTTGCCTTTCACTAAATGACGTCGCATACTTGAATGAATATTCTGAATAACCACCCTAATTTTGGAGTAGTATCCCGCTACAGAAAGAAGTCATCAAAAGGACTGGTCAAGATAAATGAGACCTGAGTCCAACTGCAAACTTTTAAACCTATGTAGAGTTCCCGGCCACTGCTGATCCTAAAAAGGGCAATTTTCGCTTTCTTCTCCACTCTTATTTGACGTTTAAAAAGCAGATAACTGAATAGTTTGACGTCTATTAGCTACTCGACTTTCGCTGAGATAGTTTTTCTTAACTCGTACTCTTTGACTTGATTGCTCATCCGCTTTTTCTTGAAGAGTTTTTATCAGTATTTATGTTACAGGTCATGTTGAATTATAAAATCCATTCAAGTGTCGGAAGCGAGAAAGAAGATTCTTGGAAGAGACAGAAAACAGAGCAGGTAGGTTGTGCATCGAAAGATTCCGTATAAATTCGCGTAAAAGGATTTAACAAATAGGACTGTTAGAGTGTCTGCCACGACTTCGGCAAAGTGTCGGTAAGATTGGTGGAAAGCATCGAAAAGTCTTGAACCTATTGTTTTCAAGAACATTATTTATAGGCTACTATTAGTCTCGAAGAACTGTTAGATGCAACGTGCAAGGTCTTGAAGAATTGGATTGCATTCGATGCATGATTGATATAGTCACTTCCAGGCAACCTTAACCTCAGAACGTGTGCGGCTCGTAGTTTGTAGGGGAGTAGGAGTCTGAGCTACCGAAAAAATCTTATTTCGCGTGGTTTTTTCGCAGGTGGTACACCATCACCCGTGCATGGTCCTGGCCTCGAATCCCGGCTCGATACTGGGCTAGTCCAGCCAAACCTTCTGTTCCTTCGGGGTCGGTTAGTTCGTGTCACCTCGCTTGGGAAGATAAAAGTACCAACTCGTACATCTGCTGACCACCTCAAATTACGTATGCATCACATACGCAGTTGAACTCCACTACGATTCTGATTGGAACCCGACTGCGGGGCGCATCCAATCGAGATTGATTCTCACCCGTGTTCCATCTATTTTAAGTCTTTTGCCCATGCCCGATCGTTAAAAAACGATGGCTCTCGATATGTCACTGACTGTCTTGCGCGCAATTCCACCGGTTGTGGCCACCTTCGATGTCCGCTTTCAAGCAGCGGCAGCGATCGCTCTAATGCCGTCCGCCTGCTGATTATCAGCTGGAAGTTGCTTACAGCACTGATAGCTGGTGAATAACTAACGCGCATTATGATGCACACCCGGAACTTTTCCACAATCAGTGGTGAATTATCGATTAGCACTTGTTAGTTTCCCTGAAAGGAAAGAATTTCCGGTAGTGAGCGGTACCCTCGCAGTGTACTCTCGCTGCAGTGAGAGTGCGCTGTGCAGTCTACTTTTAAATTATAATTGTTGAAGCACACAAACATGCCTTCGAGCCAAATGTAGCTTGGGCATGGGACTAGCTGGTATACATATTGTTTTTCTCTCGTCCATACAAACGTGGTCTATAAAGTACTCGATTTATGCGAAAGAAAGGTATCCGTGGCCTGATGCAAATAAAAATCTGGTCTTCTTGGGCAAAAGTAAACTATGGTAAGTAGAGTGATAAAAGTTGTTAGTTTTTGAGCATATCAAACATGGAAACGTAGCTACTTCACTGAAAGTATCCCATCTCTCATTCTCGTTCTCATCTTTCCATGGAAGGCTGACAATCCCTTATAGTTAGTTCACATTTGCCATAGCAAAAGGTGAGGAACTTTCCTGTTTTCCACTTATAGCGTGGATTAGTAAAGATATGAAATAGTGATAGAATAAATATAATCCTCTTTAATAAATTTTGTTTCAATATTCAACTTCATGGCTCAGACCATAGTCGTATTCTAAGCTTGAAAATTAGAAACTATTTTCAGGATACCATAACACAGTTGCCTAGCCTGCCTTAACGACACCACACCAAGTGCCACCCAACCAGTCGAACAAAAATTGAAGAATGCAGTAAAAGTTATTGGAGACGATTAAGAGCGGTCGAGTGGGAACAGATTCTGGACAGGTGGGTAAGAAGAGATTTTGATTGATTAGTAAGTAAACGTAGCTATGTAATGCGGTAACATGAGATGAACTCCCACAGCGGCTAGATTCGATAAAGTAGCGATTTGTTCTGCTTAAAGGCACAGTTCACGATAATTTCGAGGTATACATTTTTGAGTCGAAAAGTGGAACTATTAAATTGGGAATAGTGCACCGGTGTGAAGGAATCGATAAATTGCCACAATTGCGAAAATAAGACTCATTAAAAGTAGTAAGGTAGAGGTTGTACGAGATTACCATGTTAGAAATGGCATGGAAGGGGTATTTGGACGAGATTTTATAATAGTTGTTGCAATTGCGCATAGAGCTGAATCAGCTAAATCAAGCCAAAACTGTCCAGAATTGTCTTTACTGTCGCTATGGGTGATGATGAGTTGTTTGAACTTCCTACATTAGTTCCCTTGTGAACGGTGCAACCTCTACAATGGCGTTGAAACTCGTCCGCATATACCCAGGAAACATTCTGAACTTCTATTACGCCCTCTCTAGGTCGTTTTCCGACCAGACAGTGCCACGTGTGGTATAAGAGGATGTCACATATTTAACCAAGCGGGATATCTGATAAGCCACTATTACCGTGAACTGTGCCTTTAAGTGATCGACTGTTTTCAATTTTTCTTTGTCAGCTGTTCCTGTTGAATGTTTTATCCTACCTAATATCAAAAGTGCTTCGATGTTTGAACATAGAGAACTAATAGAATGAACATAACTCGCTTATGGAGCTCTTAGTCAGCCAAGAGTATTGCTGGTAGACTGCTCTGAGGGCTGTCGAAGCTCTACATTCACGAATCACAAAGAATCCTGGCCTAACAGTGAGAAATCCCCAAGAAACTTAACTGACGGTTACGCGCGCGTAATAATCGCGTCACATCGCAGATGTAAATATGTTTTTATAATTGCTAATGAATTGTTTTCATAACTGACAGCGGTCCCCAACTGTGCGTTCACTTGGCGCTAAGATTGGTGTACGGTAACTGAAGAATGTGGCGACGACCATCACTTACATCGCTCAATTCCGTTCTCTTTATTGATTTGGAGACGGTAACAAGGGAATTATAGAGTGGTAGACGCAATGTTAATCACCGGCGGTGGTGGAGAAGATTCAAGACAGTGACGGGATGTTTTCAAGTGGGATATGGGGAGCAGCTGGGTACGAAGCAATTTTCAAGCACACATGCGATAAAAATTCACTGGACCGATGGTTTATGATTGACAGACTGAATAAAATATTCTCAGATTGACGTAATGTTTAAACTTAGTACGGCCTTTCAAAATACTCTCCGTATGAGTTGGGGTAGTATCTGTCAAGAAGATGTTTAGCAGGTGGTAGCGACGGTAGTCGCTCTCAAAATCAGAACATCCGGTATACTCGCGCTGAAAGGGTGGAACATCAATGTACCGCTTGTTTTATGATAGTGTGAATTTCGGAGCAGTCGTAGGAGAATCGTTATCGCCATCTCAGACAAATTTTTAGAGCCGTAGTCAAACAAAAAAACTCAGAAAACTGTGGCTACCTATGTTTTTCATTGTTATTACTCTCAAGATTTTTTTATAATTGAAACTATATCCAAAATTAATAAAAGCGTTCCAATGTGCAAGATTTTTATGGCTCCATCCAAAAGAAAATAGCTGAATCAACAGTGGGTTCTTACGAAAAAAACATAATTGTAAATGGGCTATAATTTGCTATATCTGATTCTGTACAGAGTACAGAATCAGATATAGCAAATTACAAAGTGAGTACAAAAATCAATAGATATTTTTCGGAGATTCAAGGTTTTTGCGATACAATCATACTCGTTGAAGAGGATTTTTGGCTAGTACCGCTTCATTCAGGAGCTGGTTTCCCAATGCTCCTTTGTTAAGATCGAATTTCTCTGGGGCTTACGAAAAAGAACATTAAAAAATGATTAATATATCTTCTTCTCTTGAACATTTTCTCAGAAGAAACTGCATTGCACACAAATGAATCCAATCAAGTTGACTGTTTTGAAGATTTATTTATTTATTTGTTTATTAAAGTTATATAATAATATAATAATATTTATTAATATTTACATATCCCTACATATGAATGTAATTTTGGCAACTGAAAAGTAGGGGCGTTCTTTGTTTGGCCCATTTGGCCCATTAGGAACGTATGCGTTTGAAGTTTGATTATATGTGTATCCTAAGTTTAACAAAAATATAAATCATGAAAAACGCAAGAATGGCTTAAAGCAGTAAACAAAGCACGAATTGTCGGATCAAAAGAATAGAAAAGCGCTAAAATTCTCCAAAAATTCGTTACCTGCTTGTCTTGTGATTTCGTTGAATTGGTAAATTCAGATCAGGTAAACTGTTGGCGAGTGGGCTACGCGAATAATTATTGTCTAGATACGGATACGGTATCTCAGGACTAGACGGCGGTGATTCTTCTTTGACAGGAAGTGGAGCTGGCTGTTGCGTTTGCTGCGGAGTGGCCGGTGGTTGGGGTGGAATAGTGTAGTATCCAGGAATAACAGTTGAAGTAGTTGGTTGTGCTGAGCAAGCGTCTCCTGTACTGGTAGCAACGGCAGCGGCTGCCAGGGCGCATGTAGAGGCGAACGCCGGGAGTCGACTTGGTGCTGCCGGGGCGAACGTGGCTCCAGGTAGCGCAGGTGGCGGCATGGCCAAGGTGATCGGCGGCTCACGCACGAGCTGGTCGTGAACTCGAGGCGCTCGAGTGAGCATACCGACGGTCGGCGTTTCAAGGGGCGAGAATGCCAATCGACTGACCTCGCCAATTCGGAAATTTTCTTGATCCAGAAATTCACTGATGTCGTCCCAGACCTGGAAATGAGGTCAGAGTTAGGGATTGTTGTTTGAAGAGAGTATTGAATAAACAGAATTCCTGAAGCTTTTTTTTTTTGAGTGATAAGAAGAATAGGATCGCTCGTTGGAACAAACCTCATTCAGATCGTGGCAGATGACCTGCGTCATAATGGCTGCTACTGCTGTAGCAGGAGACCTCTACAGGTATGTGCTGCGTGTGTGCCTGTGTGTTTTGCTGGTAGCGCTCGTGAGTTGCGCTGGCGAAGTGGAGTCGTCGGTCGTGGCGCGTCGGAGAGCAAGTTGACGCTCCGGTTGCCTTTCCAAGCCACGCCCACACTCGAATGTTGACCAATACGAAACCAAGCCCCGCCCAGTCGGCGACGACAGCAACGACCCTGGGAAGAAAAGCCGGCAGTGTGAATCAGTCGTTCTAATCACGGTATCAAATCGAGGGTTTATGGACGGAAAGCGTTCGAGAAATCATTGGAATTCAGAACAACGGAGCAGAAAAAAAGGTGATGGGATGATAAGAATGACCTTTACTTCTGCTTGGTAAAAAATGATTAGGATCAATGTAACTCGCAAATAATGACAAACAGTGAAGAATCAAGGGATACCTTAGCGCTGCTTTTTGAGGAAGAATGGTAGGAAAGAAGGTAAGCAGATCAAAGAAAAGGATACGAAACAATGCGAAGGCTGAAGAACGTTAAACACCAGAATTGAAAAAAAAATTAGAAACGACATGGCTAGAAAAAAATGATCCATCAGATTGGCCCGATGCCAACGCACCACCTCCTTTCGAATGAAAGCATTCTTCGCTAAATGTTTCATGAAGGAGGAAGGAATTTACCCAATACTCAACAGGGGTTGATATCGGTATTTCGCTTACATACTCGATGCTCATGAAAAGAATTCAGAATGGAAAAAAAATCTTTTGAGAGATAAACTCCTTACTAATTCTCAAAATAATGCAATTCGGAATATTCTCGACAAGGGCGCCGATTTATAGGAATCCATCCCAGAACAGAAGTGGAATGCTAGGTTGGAGAAAAATGGGTGGGAATGAGAGGACTGAGCGAGACGATTAAGGTGGAGCTACTATTCTAACGACCTTTTGTCAAGTGTTGAGTGGTGAAATTGCAATCCTCACTGAAGTTATCACAAGATTAGGATCCAAAGTTGAATATATATGCATTCCCAACCCCGACATCTTTTGCCTGTAAGTCAACACCTACTTGAGGAGCGCTGTCCTAGAATTTTGCCTGGATTAGATGGTCTTTCGCAGAAGAGAAACTTAGTCCAAATATTTTATTGCGTATATTTGACAACTTCTGTGGATATGTGCATGGTTTACTCTTACACCCATTGAAAAACTGGCGTCGCTGAAATCAGAAATTCAAAAGTGTTCAGCCTTAACCGACTGAAGGGACGTTCACTTGACACCCATATGGGGACTATGTGTGTTACAAGTGAGACGGTAATGGAACTAACTGGCTGTGAAAAACTCAATCCATCTTGTGAACCGCTAATCTTACTTTCTGACCCGAAAGGCTATTAAGAAACTTACATCAGAGTATTAAGAGAAGAGTGGCGCTCAAAATTGTAGACTGGGTGCAGTTAGGGTGCCCATATTCAAACAGGGAGCCCACTTTTATCTCCCTACTTCGAATGGCTCATGTTGTTCTTGGATAAACCTCGGTCAGGAGATTAGTGAAATTCGTTGAGCATGGCAGGAAGTAACATTGGAAAAGAATAGTAACCAAAATCGGACTAGTTCCTTACTGTCTGGTAAATGAGGGTATATTGGGTTTATTCAGCTCAGAACAGTGGAGAACTCTACTGGCTTAAGCTGAATCTGGCCTCACCATCAGGCAAGATGGCAAGCTGGTAGCCGTACTACTGAGCGTTCATCCTCACCTGCTACCTTATTTCAATTTAAATAAAAAAAATCTTGGTGTGTTATGTAAACAATGAAGCGAACAGACCAATTTCCTAAGTATTCGAAAATGTTCTCACAGAAACTTGTAACTAGATTCACGATAATTGAATGGTGTTTGCATGGGACTACTCTAGGACTCCAACTATTACACCCTATCATCCTGCATTAATTGGAAACTGGTGATTCAATTGAATTCTCACTTGACCAATGCATAAGTGTCATAATACAGATGATAGGCTATAATTCATGAGCTGCATTTACCAGCAAAACTTTTAGGAAAAGATTTTTCAATAACTTGAAACTGCAGTGATTACTCACATGTGCTCGTTTGGCCATATGATTCACATCTCTGATCTGTCTTCAATTTATTACTTTACTCTGTCGACATTTGATCAGCTGACATTTCTCGGGGAGGGTTTTTCTGGGCGGTTCTCACGTCACTCCTTATGAATGCCAACTGTCAGGGAGAACGTGCTGTTACCAGGTGTAAGAGGGGTTGAGTCGAGTGGGGGCGGCCACAAGACCACCAGGGTTCCCGCGATCATGACTCAACATTTAGGAAACAAAAGTACAGCAATGCAGGGTCTATTTTCATACTTTGGGGGTAGAAATTCGTTCTGGAATGGATTTTTAGTAAGGGACGATACGTCAGTGGGCAATGAAAGTGCATTCAGTCCTCAAGCACTTATAGTGCGCAATGCCCCAAGTTTTCAGAAGATTTGGGCGGGGTGGTATAGTGGCAAGTGGGGCACTACCTTAGGCGCATTGTCTCAGGCAAATCCCGGATCGAAAACTGCCCAGGCCAACCACTCCTTCCATCCCCCGGGGTAGGCTGATTGATACCAGACTCGTCTGGGAGTATAAAAGCCTTGACATTTTCATCGACTGGTCACCGCCAGCCATAGTATAGGCTCCATACGCATTCAAAACGCCACTACGATCCTGAATGGAAGTCGAATGCGGGGGCGCATCCCTCAGGCGGGATTGGGATTATACCCGAAGACTTTAGTCTTCAATGTCCCAGATCTTCAAAAAAATTATGTTAGGTTTCCTGTTTGGCACGTAATTCGAAGAAGGTGGGGCTTACATGGATTTCATCGATCTGTCATCGAATTTTGCCCACGTCAACGGTTTAGCTTGGCACCTTTTTGCGGGCGTTTTATAGAAATCAAATATAATATTACAAACGAAATCCGATATCTTTTAAAAATTCAGGCTGATGAACGCATAATTGGTCAATACATGACTTGAGACCCGTTCAGATGTGCGTATGCGTCTCTTGAAATCGATCTTCAATCGTCACTGCTGGTCTGGTACGAATCAGGTGACCCTCAAGAGATCAAAGATTTGGTTGGGCTGAGCGGTTTTAAATCAGGGATTTGATCCCATGGACAAGCAGTGACAGCTGCATCCCTTGTCATGACCTCACCTCTGTTTTTATTTGATAGATGCTTCATGATTTTCTGGAGTTATTGAATAGCTTGAGCAATTGGTTTTGAGGCCAGCTCGATAACTGGAGTAACGTCAGTGTCGGACTCGCAGACCTCGTCAGCAAAGAGGTTGGAAAACACCGTCTTTGAAAATTTTGCGTGTAAAGGGTAGAATTGGGTGTTTTGCTTCGAACTTTGTTTTTGGATGTTTTTGGATCTACGTATATGCAGTATTCCCATTTTCCCTTCTCCCATACGACTATGTTTTTTAGGGGTGTTTCTATAGTTCCACCGTTTTTTTCACACTCCCGTTCTTTCTCACCCACTCTTCCCTTATATATTTCAACCCTAACAGTATTTTTCTTGATTCGGGCGATACAATCAAATTTCATGGCTTATTTTTTTTTTTTTTTGAAAACTGGTCACCTTAAGCATCAAAGTGCTTGCATGCAGTGGTGTACCAGGAAGAGTTAGTGGGCTCGGCCCGGCGAAGTACCGAGATAGTGAGGTTTTATTGGAATTTCATTGCATTGAAGGCTAGATGCCATTCAAAGTGATTTACTAACAAAAATCAATCGATATATGTGTATTAAAATAGCAACAAGCGAATGGCACGAGAAAAGTTCTTGTTGCTAACAAACAGTTGCCGCTTAGGTAGTGAAAACGTCATTTGCTAGAGCTGCTCGGAACGGCCCAGATTTTTTGGAAATGTTTTGACTTTGAAAATATCAAAATTCCGCGGAAAAAACTAAAAAAGTAAATAGTAGAAGTTATTCAAAAAACCGGGTGAAAAGCGAAAGAATAGTTTCACAAGTTGTGAATCGAATCGAAAGGAGACTTAAAGAGCATAGGTCACTAAACCCGAGGACATCAAATGATATGAGGCCTGTGAGAGCTCCATAGAACGATGAGGCGTCCCTGTCTGTTTCGTGGTTGAAGGATGGTCCTTTTTTGGATGTAGAACAAATCCCAGAAACTGTTTTGGAGATTATTTTTATATCTAGGTTTCTTTAATTCAATTGCGCTTTGAAAGGCAAGGTGCGTAGCTGGATCGCATGCATAAGTCAGCCAGAACCAATTTCATGCCCATTTCGTTGAGTCCTGACCACCGTTTTGCTTTTTTATGTCGTTTGTCCCATGGTGCTACGTAATGCTAAACAATAACCGGAATGATCATAATAAGCACTCTGTAGAATAACACAGTGGTCGGGCCAGGTACTGCTCCGGGTATTCGTCAGAAAATCGCAAAGTACGCAGGCAAAGGGAAAAGTTGCTCGATATTCGTCCCCCAAGTGATTGGAGGGAGTCAACTGAGTTCTGTAGCGTTTCCGTCACAAATACTATATTAGTTTCATCTCAGAGGGAGCGATAGATGGCTGTAACTCCTTGATGGTATGTCGTATTTGGGTGCAATGTCTATCTGTCACCAAAAATTGAATCCCAGTTAGCCAACACACTGGTTCACAGGGGTAAATACCTTCATTGTTTGTCAACAACTGTTTTAAAAAAAGAATGCTATCTATGATATAAAATTTGGCTGGCTCTGGAAATCATCGTGTAATATATAATAAAGTACATGAGTATAGTTCATAAGGCAAATGGATATATCCTAACTAAATAGAACCTAAATGCAATGTTTATGCGAAAAGTGAACTATAATCACAGGCTAGTTTTTTGGAGATCTCCACGGTTTATCTGTTTCCTCAACGTTCTGTTGGGGTAATTCGAACGGAATCCGGTCGATGTACTCGTCTAATTAAATAGATGAGTCAGAAGTAAAAAAGTGTCTTGAAGTTTGAGTAGTGGATGAAGGATAAAGTTTTTGGCGTCAATCAATCCCGTCTGAAGGATGCGCCCACGCACTCGACTCCCATTCAGAATCGTAGTCGCGTGCCGAATGCGTATGCGTCCTATACAATGACTCGCGTTGGCCAGTCGATATACAAATCGGTGCTTTTATCCTTCCAGACGAGTCTGGTACCAATTAGCGGACTCCGAGGGCATATAAGGCTAGGTTCGCCTAGGCGGATATCTATCCGGGATTCGAACCCGCACGTGAAATAGTGCGCTACTTACCCCTACACCACCTCCGCCCTTAAGTAAGGTCAGGTGACAAAGTGAAGGAAGAGGGAAGACTAACTCTGAAGAATACTATTTTAATTACTATTGGAGAAAATGATCGATCATTTGGAGAGTTCTTCACAGCTGATGTGTTGAAGTTTTCCGTTGGCATGAACAGTCATATTTAAAATTATCACAGAACAACACTTAATAAGAAATCATTCGAAGAGGCTTGAAAATCCATTTTTTCGTGCTGGCTCTGCCGTTCCGGAAGGGCAACCAGAAAACTCTACTCAACAAACTTTTCGCTAAACCTCTTCGCAAACCGTTGGCTTTTTAATCAGATATTGACAGTATTTATAAGAAAGTACTTTATTCGCTGTATTCACTAGTGTAATCAAAATAACTTGACGCTCACCATCATTTTTAGGATGCGCCATGCACTTTAGCGAGTGCTTTTTTGATATTCTTAATTTAGGTTGAGTAACTTGAATGCACTTTATAAAATCTCGTTTAAAGGAGGATAAGTTTCTCATTCAGCACTCTCAAGTTGCTATTCTACTGTTGTCCCTGAACCCCTGAACCTAGTGGTGCTAGAATACCCGATGGGCTTTAGCAGTAAACCAGAGTTCAATGTTCAGAATGAAGACTTAATTTTTCTGAAAGGAGATGAACGGGTAGGAAGGGATGTGCTGAACGGCAGCATTACGGAAACGGATCCAAATCCAGCCGTCCTTAAACGTTTGCTTGGTCTGTAGAGTTCCTCCCAATGGTATAAATTAGTTCCGTTAATGTGGGTAATTCGGGCAAATCGAATATCAACCGTTACGTTTTACGGCGCTTCTAATGGGCTCCGAAGAAATAACTGACCCAGTGTGTGGTGTTAACTGAAGGAACACATCGATTTTCTCATTGATGACAGACATTTACCTAATCGAATTATGTAGCATCATCCCCGGAGATACACTTGTAACGATCATGTGTGCGATCAAAACGTATCGAGTCACAAGCACCAATACATCCAAGGCTCCCTCTTCTTAAAAAGTCGATGTAACGCTTCTAATAATGACTAAAGTAAAACTTTTCAATTGTATTTTGAACAGCTCGACTAGAGGGCGAGTGGGAGAGGAAGAGGGAAAGACCAGATTCAAAAAACATATTTTTTCATAAAGGAGAGCGATTAGATTACACTAAGATCATCTCCACAGCGAGTGTCTGTCATGCATTTTCTATTGAACTCCAATCTTCTGGGGAAATCCCACCTTTCCCAAGTTGGTATTGAATTAAGTGGCGTCGACAAAGGCATAAGAACTATTTCCCCTAATTTTTTACTCAGTTAATGCTCAAAATCTGTAACATTTTGTGGAATCAAAGCGAAACGCGGCGTTTCTTTTCCTAGATTCTCTACTATCTGAACATGTCATGCAATATCATAGCGGCTGTTAAGTGGTGCGGTAAGGTAGTTTGTCAAGTGGGAACAGCAGTAATAACTCCCTTATCACACTGATATTAAAAGAGATATCGGTAGGTTCAGAGAGAGGAGAGGCAACGTCGAGAAAATCGATGTCAGAGAAAGTTCGTGTAATCATGCATTATCAGTCAGTGCCTAAGAAGACGAGTCACCGAAGCAGCGAAACTGGTTTAGCGCGACGGCAAGCGGCGTCATCGACGACGACGTTGGCGCCAGCGACAGTTGGCTGCTGGCCCAATGACAACGTCGAGAGTGTCATTTTCAGAATCAAAAGAACACAAATCAGTTGAATATTGTTGTTTCCATTACCAATGGAAAGGGAAAGACAAACGAGTAATTGAAGACGGAAGGGATGTGGGCATAGCTCATGAACTACATGGAAACCAAAAGGAGTGGGAAAGGAAAGGGTAAACGTGCTGCGGTGGGTCCTTTACACCCCCAAGCGCGAGTCCTTGATTAACTGCTCTCACTCCGACATTGAGGAGATTTTAAGGTATCGTCGTGCCATCCTTATTTCATGGGCAAATAACTAACTATGATCAAGCCTGTATAGTTTTCAGATTATTTAATAGTTTACTTCGGCGAGTGCGCATGCCATCAGAAGGTGCATCAAAAATGGTAATTCTGAAAGTTGTTGGTTGTTCTAGGAAGGTGAGGGAAGACTAGAATGATAAGATGTAGTGATAAGTTAGTCTATAAAATCATCTTTATGAGGGGGACGGGAGAGAGCGGGATCAATAATAAAATTTAGAAATAATGGCTACATGCGATGAAATGGACGACGCTATCAGCCCTCATTTAATCAGAGGCATTCTTTTGAGCCCGTTGGGTTGATCCCAGGCAGGCCGGCGAAGGCTTAGTGCAGTTAAGATCGGTTTATTAGGAAGATTTTGTTATGAATTGGACTTGGGACAGCCTCGAGTCTATGTGCACCTGTGAGATCATAGGCCTTTTTATTTTGGACCCGGTGCCGACTGTTCGGTGTATTTTCAAAATCTCGGTCTACGTTGAGCAAGGGAGCTTTTCTTTTGACTCCTTCATGATTCTTCCCTAATGTGACGATCAGTCTACGGATCTTATTATAATTAATCAGTCATTTTCGTCGGAGCGCTTATTGCGGGTTGGTCGATGACGATTTCCAATCCAAAACTGTCGAATACGAAATGACATCTCATTGATGCTTATGGCAGACGACTGGCGTCAGCGCGCGTGTTTCCGCTGGGTGAAAACAAGATAGATCAGCCACTATCAGTTATCATTAAAGCTCATTCATGCGAAGTAATTCGTCGTACGACGATGAACATCACGCCAAATTAGCGGAAGTGAATGGAAGATGCAAAGCTGAAAGGACTTCAGGGGTACTTTGGTCGCTTCTCAAAATGGTAGTGAGTTCAAAAAAACAAATATAACACTTATCACCACACGGACGTNTATTCGTAGTGCTGAGCTTAGCTTGAGTCCTGCTCTACCTTGTATTCGCTTTTAGAACCGTGCACTCCCAATTGTCTGGTTCCGATATGCAGCATTTCACCTGTACTGCTTATTTACTTGTTTGTTTTTCTTCGTTATGCAGCAGATAAGTATGGTGA
The DNA here is from genome assembly GCA_900617895.1 of Haemonchus placei. Classification (NCBI taxonomy): domain Eukaryota; kingdom Metazoa; phylum Nematoda; class Chromadorea; order Rhabditida; family Trichostrongylidae; genus Haemonchus; species Haemonchus placei. Next base: position 167,296 of record UZAF01016129.1, read on the forward strand.
GCGGAACGCTGATGTAGAGCTTGGGCATAGCCAACTCTACAGTAAGTCGCCATTCCTTAGGATCAATCGCACGAAAATATGACTCTGATTCAGGGTGTGTACGCGTACGCGACTTTGTTTCGAGGTCCTATAAGGTTTTCAATACGTAAAACGAGCTGCATAGCGAATAGCTTCGAGTGCTCCAGTTCTGAAGAGATCTGATAGCAGTTAAATTATCTGCCATGTGGAATTTGTCAACTTGAAAACCTTGCAGTTGGTCATTCACACCCATACTAAATGCTACCCTGTTAAGAATAGGAAACAATCCCACAATTTTCGAGCATCCAGGACAGATTGGCGTTGTTATCGTCGAATAATTGTAACCTCTATGCTGCGCACCCATTCCAATTAAGTGATACCGCAGCCGAAATGAAACTTCGGAAGGATCACCTTCGCATGACAAGTGCAGGCAAAACTTGCTTGTCTAGTTTCACCTTTCTCAACGTACCCTTGTTTTTTACTCCGAAATGGCTGAGGGCGGAAGTGCAAGCAGAGAGGACAGTGAGGAGGAAAAAACGATCCACAAGGACTTACTTCCAAATGATAGCGGGAATGCGTCGCACAATGAACTTCAGATGGGAAGAGGTGATGGTGTCATTCTCAGCAGGTTATTACTTCGAAGAAGACTACCTACAAGAACAAAAGTTGTGTCGTGCTATGTGGAAAGTTAGATAAGACTAGAAGTTTCGCTTCACAGTAGAACGTTACGGGAACGAGGCCTTCAAGCGCATGATTTTACTTTAGCGGCTATCCCAGGACTGACGGAGCTCTTAATTGGGTACCTATGTAGCTTCAAATGTTGCTCTCTGTATTGTTTTTTCAGTAAAGGACTCGAGTCCAGTAGAAGTGATGAAAGGAATCTTCCGAAAAGGAAGATCATAACTGCGGTGTGACTCAACAGAACTCCGCAAAATTACCTATAGAGCAAGTTAGCGCCCTCATTTGATTCTGTACTATATCGGTACAGAAACCACGAACGAAAAGGTCACGGTGGCGAGGGCTATAAGAAGTTACTGAAACCGGAAGTAGGAGGAAAAACTCGAGAAGATATCTCCCTGGTTAAATATAAATACCAGGGAACCTTGATTCTTTTCATGTCGCTTGACTTCTCAAGCAATTCAGCGATTGTTCAGCGAGGTTGGTCAGTTGGTCTCACTGGGCTAGCTCTTTAAGGAGAACTTCACAACCAGTTTTCTCTGTAGAACGGCGTCTCCTGAGGGGGGATGGGGAACGACTTGGGATCTACTATATCGAGAAGGCACTGGAATTCCGTCACGGATACCTTAGGCCTGCATCCTCGGCATGGTCCCTTCTGAAACAAATGTTGGACAGAAACCCTTTTTGGATCAAAAAGATTTATTTGATTTTCAAGGCTCCTTTCATCAAATTAGGTTCCTCATCACTCAAAACAATGAGGATGTAGGGTGGTGTGAAGGACAACTTGTAGAGTTGGAGATTTCTTTCATGGACCACCCAAGTCCATGGACTTAGGATTATCCAAGCATTGATGGTTTGAAGATAATCATGGAACGAATTACAGTTACAGGAAAAGACAGGATAGCGCAGATGGTGAGGGTAGAGACCACGATTATTAGCGATACCCAATTCCGGTCAAATAATGGAGTTTACTGTACAGAACAGTGCAAAAGTGGTGAAGAAAGCATGAAAATAGGCCTATTTAAGAAAAAAGCTTCAAGTGGTAAAGGGGGAGGCGTACATATGGCGGCGACATGGAAGGACCATGCAAAGACTGATGTCAGTTGTCAGCTTATGCGTTGGGCTGGTTACAGTAAGCTGAAAGGCCCAAGTTGCCTTCCACTGTAGCCAAGGGTCACGACTGGCTGTTTGAATTTTCAACATCTGCGCTCCTTTTCAAATGGCGTGGCCTATACAGGCTTTTGAGAAACGGTAACCTCCCGGGATGACGTACAGCACATAGAGCCTCCTGGAGCCTATTGTGCCCTGTCAATATCGTCGTTCGATCTCACATCGCCACATATGGCATACATATGTAAATGTGGGGCGCAAATTCATCCCCAGAGTTCACGATGAAAACACCTTCAAATATATCGACTTCGGGTTTATTAGCGGTTCATTCAGATGGTTTGAACATACCTTTGACGACAGAATTACTAGTCTGCCTCACTCACATGTACACTTTCCTTTTTAACCAGAGATTGAATACGATCACAAAGCTTAGCCTGAAGGATCGACCTTGGTTAAGGGATTGATAAGATCCGTCAACTTCGAGCTCAATATGCTCTTATTTCCACGTGGATGGATGACCCGGTTCTTCGAGCGAAGTCACTAGAAGAGAAAATTAGCGTAAGCTCGATTAAGATGGCTTGGCTCAAAGGATTAAGGGTCAAACCCTCCAAAACTTCACCAGTTCCGGGGACAGTACGTGTGCTCATGATAAATTTCTATACAGTTTCCATAGAGATGAAAGAAAGTGTCAAAAAAGAATTGAGATCAACTGTGAGAACTGAACCGAATCGACAAACACGCAATGGAGGTACAAGTGTGGTGGTAGAATCAACAAACTTCAAGTCTTTCTGTGAAAAAGGCGTCTCTGCGTCTCTGATAGTTGCAGAAGTGTTGAACATTTCGCTCATTTTAGCAGTCGGCAAGAGAACATGCTCGTAACTGCCGTTCTCGGCTACAACTGTCACTGATGTCTCCACTGACGGCTATCAATGTGCCCGCTTGAACGACGTCGTTTCGTGGTGATTCTGGTCGAGTCAAACCACCTGAGCTCCTGACTCCCTACTACTTACATGTCTTTCGCCAAACTGGTTGGCGTCTCTTTTGGAAATTTCCATTTCGAGCACGTACGTTTTGACGTTCGCTCAGATATCGGTTAGTTAGGGCCCTGCAAGATGATTTTTGTCTCATTGTCGTTGACCTTTGTGAAGAAGCAAAAGATGAGAAAGCACCCCTCCATGTGAACTTCAACTGAACAAGAAATGAACTCAGCAGAAACACTGTGCCTTCGAAAATGAAGCTGAGGGGAGTTAAAGAGATTGCCGAAGGTAAATCACCCAGCGGTGAGAGTTCCAATGTGGGTGTAGGCGGGTATCAGGGACGAGTTTTTACACTGTTCCATATTGAAGAAAAAAGTTGGGAAGTAAATGTAAAAATAACAGCGAAAACTCGAAGAGATGATGTGGTGATCATCAGAGTGGAGTCGAATCTGATTTCTTTCACCTAATTTTCTTATTAAAATATACTTCAAGAGCTCATAAAACATATAGCTCAGCTCCAGAAAAAGTAGATCAGGTCTGTCCCCGAAGAGTTCGTTACAACCTTATTCAAAGAAAAACCTTCTCAGAACCCTCGAAAAGACATTACTCCAATTTCATAAAACGAGGGGCCGTTGTATAAAGTTCAAGTCGGCATCGGGAAAAATCGCTCTGAGTCCGCGAGTCTAACGTAAACATGATACAGATCCGAATATCTTTGATATAAAGTTTATGACTTAGCATTTGTACTATTTTGAAGCTTCACAATAGGAACTGGGGCGGAGGTGGTGTAGTGGCAAGTATTTCACACGCATGGTCTCGGGTTCAAGCTTCGGATCGATATCCGCCCAGGCCAAACGAGCCTTGCTCCCTCCGTGGTCAGATGGTTGGTCGACTGGCCATCGGAAGTCATTTATAGGCCACATACGCATTTTACTACTACGTTTCAAAAAGGAAGTCGAATGCGGGGTGCATAACTGAGACGAAATTGATTATCGCCAAAAGACTTCATCCTCTGAGCAGGTCAGCCTCTAAAATAATACTCGTTTTCAATTCGAGTATGGATCTCTTGTGAGAATCATTAAGCCTTCGGATAGCTGCCAGAATCCCAAAATTAGTTATGCTCATCAGCCTTTTAGGAAAGCTCGTTAATAGGTGTTCTGTCGGATTTAGTGATCAAACAGTTAACCGAAAAGTTTTTTTT
>UZAF01016130.1:0-49199 GCA_900617895.1 Haemonchus placei
CTTTTAAAGGTGATTTTTTAGGTAAAACCGGATTGTGTGACATACAAACAAACATACATAGATACATACATACAAACAGACACACCAAACTTGTGGATTATATATAGTAAGGATATCACGTCTGTACACTGTACCACCACTTGATGTGGATGCAATATTATCATTGAAAAATTGTCTTTCATGCCTATATATTTCAGCCGGAGCTCTCAGAAATCGGTATTCAGACTGGTGAGACAATTCGGCTACGTCAAGGGATGTCATTTGATCAAGGTTAGTCTTGTCTCATAGAATTGATTTTCGCTGACAGCAAGACCTCTTCGACCTGGCCGTGGCCATGTCACGGACCTCATTAATTTTTCACTTTTGCCAAAAGTTTAAGTTATTTTTCTGCTGTTTTTGTTTTTGTTACAGTAACTTCCTTTGGACCTTTCAATCCGCATTGCAAAGGACAAGAAGGGCCGTTTTGGAACGGTACAGCTATTCTGATGTTCCGCTCCATACCGTGCCCTTCGGGCTCTTTGGATACCTCTGTCAACTTTTTTGTGAAGCCCACTTTTTCTCTGAGATTCCCGTCTATTTTGTTTGTAATTGTTTGGGAACATTTTCACGCCTTCGTCTCTTCATTGCCGTCTTATGCTTTGGATAGGATGTCTTCCCTTTAGTGCAACCAAACGTCGGAAGAAAGTTTCAAGTGGCAGACGGCAAGCCCTGAATCGGAGCGTTATAATTGTGGAGGGATGCATATTGTAGGGTGGTAACACTGACGATTGGTGGTAAGAATATACCGACGTACTCCCCCTCGAGGGCAGACGTGCGTGGAAGTTTTTCTCTTAGATCTGGAGCGTTCAATTTACAAAATGGTGCAGGCGACAGAAGTAAAGCGCTGGTGGTACGCGGCAATACTATGGGCGAAGGGTGCGCGATCTGCACGTCTTCTGGGTAAAACTCCACATCTAAGTTGAAATAAGTGAGAAATGAACAAAGTTATCTAAGTATAAATGACTTAACAGGGTTCGCTTATAACGAAGACCCATTTACTCCTGTATCGGATAATACAAATTCGAAAAGAATGCTGGAGCTAGGTTAAATGAATACGAAAGGGAGGAAAGCGCGGCGTTAGATGGGCGATTAAAGTGGTGTCACCTATGGAGCTATGATGTTGTTGCATGCATGGATATACAGTAGCGCTCAGAAGTCCTCGGTGAAGTGTTTTGACGCTTTTTCGTTCATAATTTTTTTCTTAGTTGACCAAATCGCGCGAAATTTGGATACGTTTAACTAGAACATTTTTCACCCTACCCAACACTATTTGATTGCGAAGCTGCAATATCCTTAGATAGAGCAAGGTGTTTGTTGAGGTAGCATATTTTGCTAGAAGTAAAGTTGTTGACGTCTGCACTTGCTCGCACCTTATGTGCGTTTTTCTCATCTATTGTGTTCGGCGTTACCGCTCGTACACTTTAGACAAGCCAAAATTAAAGAGATTCTAGAAGGACCATCATCTGTATTTTCAGACGATTAGAGTTCATGCTCTTTGGAGTATGTGNAAGCTTGCGAACTTTTGAATGAGATGACCTAATATATAGTAAGGATATCACGTCTGTACACTGTGCCACCACTTGATGTGGATGCAATATTATCATTGAAAAANTCGGTGAAGTGTTTTGACGCTTTTTCGTTCATAATTTTTTTCTTAGTTGACCAAATCGCGCGAAATTTGGATACGTTTAACTAGAACATTTTTCACCCTACCCAACACTATTTGATTGCGAAGCTGCAATATCCTTAGATAGAGCAAGGTGTTTGTTGAGGTAGCATATTTTGCTAGAAGTAAAGTTGTTGACGTCTGCACTTGCTCGCACCTTATGTGCGTTTTTCTCATCTATTGTGTTCGGCGTTACCGCTCGTACACTTTAGACAAGCCAAAATTAAAGAGATTCTAGAAGGACCATCATCTGTATTTTCAGACGATTAGAGTTCATGCTCTTTGGAGTATGTGGAACATGATCATATTGTAGGTCAATAGTGGTAAACATTCACAATACACCCATGCTACACATATCGAAATTTCGCATGATAACATCCAGTAGAAAAGGAGTTACTACTGAAAAGTATGACTAAAGTAGCATTTCACCGAGATTTTTGAGCGCTACTGTATGAGTTTTGAAACTACTATCTCATTTGCACCTTTGGGTGCTACTTTGAAGTGAAAATTTAGTACGGAACATTTTGCGATGAATAACCGAGGTGAAATACCAAAGTTTTGGGAGGTTGTAACTCCATCATATTGCTTTTCTGGCCATCTTCCTTACGTTAACATTTGATTGAACTTCAGATCAATTGATATGACATTAAGTCTTCCGAGTCTAAAAAAGCGGATTTGAAAACTCTCGTGATGTAGCGGAGTATTATTGGTGTCACAGGATAAATTGTCATGAGTGCTTCAACTTTTTTTCCACCAAGTTCACTGCAACTCTCAACTTCGAGAGCAGCAGTGACCTTGATTTTCGTGATGACTTTTTCATGAGTTTCCACTATTACTTCGCTTCTCGTGCTCGATTGCCTAAGTCTTCTTTGCTCGTACCTATCAAGTTATAAGCTGTCCGTGCCTATAGCTATGAGACGTTAGCTTTCGATTAGAGGTAGTATAAACGAACACTGATTCATGTCAGGCTGCAGAGCATCGAAGGAAATTGCGGTGCCCCTAAAGGGAGGGGCCTTGGCGCGTACCAATTTCCCTTCCATCTTTTGATCAACAATAATGGATACTATTATAGAACCACCTAGGAGTCGCGATAGGTTCTTTTGCTATCGCTTTTCATGTTAGTAGGCAAGTTGTGCAGTTAGATCGGTCAGCCAGCGAAAGCTGTAGCGAAGAAGAGACCGAGGGATTGTCAGACATGGAAATTTCCATGTCTTACAGAATATTTGAAGGGAATTTTTCGATTCGTTTCTCGAAAAAAAAAGACCACTTCTTCCCAGGAAGTAAGTCTGAGAAAAGTAAAGGAGATGAATTAACGTGTTAATACGTCCTTTATGCCTTTTCAGGATCATCAGCGGTCACCGAAAGCACTACAAAGGAACGGTTAGCGCCCTTCGGTCAGACAGCTGCAAATACGTCATTTGAGCGTTTCGCCAACAATTCTTTTGAGAAAAGAGGAGTATGTTATTTGGAACCCTATATATGTTCTTATGCTGAGAAAAAAGTTTACCACTTCTTGCTGAACACTATTGAAAAGATTGCAGACCATATATAATGATTTCTAATCTTTTCGATGTCTAGATAGACATTACAACCGTTAATCACCTACTATTCATTTACGGCTGTAAATACAATAGGGAACAAACTAGGAATGCGAGCGAAAACTAATATTTGCTTATACTATCAAACTGCCGAAAAACTCTAGAGAAATTTCGATGAAGAACACTACGAAGCGCTCAGCTGATTCTAGCTATGATCCTGATTGTGGGTCACGTCTAGAACTCAGGAGAAAGTTTTCAAACGTGCGGAAAATCTCCACAGAATACTTCTCTTCTTGCTCTTTTTTACTTTTTTGTCTGCTATTTCGGAGCTGAAAGTGTCGATTAATATAATACATTCGAAATATCGCTTTATTCATCCAAAATCAGTGTCTGTTTTGAGATGTATTGCAGAATGAAAGTCTGCTGTTGACCAGAAAGTGTTTCGTGAAATCTGTAATGAATTGTGGATAATGTCCTATAGTTGCGATAGAGAATTCTTCGGTTGTTGTTCGTTTTGCCTATAAATACTTTCAGCATCCTGCTTCGGCAGTGATCTCAGCGATGCTTCAAAAAAGACAAAATGAAGCAGCTCGCAGCAGTGCAGAGAACACAGAACCATCAGAAACTGCACCCAGTTCTGGCCGTGAAATGTCGATTCGCGGTAACGCAGAGTTACCTCAACAGGTACATTTATGATTTCCTTTTGTCTTATTATTTGTTACATGTTGCACGGTTAGGGGAATGCGGTTTTGTGGGAGTAACAATGATAATATGGCAAATGTTTCGCTATTTAACGTCGGGATTTCGCAATGACTGTTCAGCTTTCGTGAAATAAAGGTTTTCGGAGTAACCATGAAGTATGCTGAACAAAGAACACATTTTTCAAAACTGCATGCTGACCCTAACTGCTAGCTCCTTCTACAAGCGGATTGCCCTCTCTCACGACCTATTTCCCCTCTCACGTAGCCCACGCAGCGGTATTCGTGCCACGATTGACCTCTTGCTGTGATGTGCGCACTGCTGATAACGGCTGTCATTTTAAGTATGTTTGTGGTGTTGCTCCGTTGTCATGTTTGATGTTAAGATGATAAACCTCAACAAGGAAAGGAGAAGATCCTTTATCGATAGTCAGCATCACCCTTACGAGACAAGGACTCATCAGGAGTGGCGAAGCAGCACCCGAAGTCAGTGGGAGGAGGGAAAGGTATGTATCGTATAAAGATTTCTCAGAGTTTTCTTTGGTTTCGAATTTCCATTTTATTTGAGAGATAACCTGCTCTGTTCGCAATGTTTTACGCCTGATCTCTACCGCATTTGTGTTCTTGGCTACAAACAAAAACTCTTCAAAACACTTACCTGTTTCAGCTTGACGAAAACTTTAACGAGGTGCGAAGTAGTGGCTGGACAGATGCGAGTAATCAGATACAGACAGATAAGAAGAGCACTCAGTCGAATGGCCCGCATCAGGATATGGACAAGCTTCAGTACAGCAGATTGTCTGACCAAGTATTTGAAGAACGTGAAGTGCTGGTGGAACGTAACGATTACTGTGACGGATCTCGACCGCATATAAACTACACTCTTCAACCAATGCAGAAGGCTAATGCTGGCGGAGCAAAGCTCGGGCAATTACCGTTGATTGGTTCTCCAAGGAAATATATTAAAAATCAAGATCCTCAGAAGGTGCCGCATCGAGTGCAGGACGGAATGCTCAATAAATCGGGCCAGTCAAATGTGATATCGAGAGAGACAGTGGAACAGCTGAGGAAGTCGGTAAGACCCTTAAATAAATGTGCTTGGTAGTATGTGATTTAATCCTAGAAGTTTACTTTTTGTTTTAGGTGATAAAGTACAAGGTATTTCCAATTCAGGTGGTTGCTGAATCGCGTTTGCCTTCTACGCCAAGCAGGAAGGCCGGTGATGGCGAGAGCGAAATGCCACTTTTAATTGACATTAAAGATCTCTCGATGACTGATCCAGTGCCAAAGAGCTCTTCACTTAACCAAGACGTTCTGTACAGTACACCAAAACATGAAACACGTATTTCAATGAAAGCAAGTTTCGAGATATTAAGAATGCTGAAAATCTCTTTATGTCGAAACAAAGTTACCTCTTCCCATCATCTTGCTTACGACAATGAAATTTAGATGAAATCACCATCGTCTTTATGGAGTCCGACATTCCGAGGATGGGAACGTCGCAACTTTGCCAGCGAGCGAGGAGGTTGTATCTTTTCTTTTCATTAGCAGCTGTTACAGCACACGCGCAATACGTTTTCATCGAGATTGCCATATTTATCTCATCATGCTCCGCGTTACATCCTCTCAGTGAATGTGGCGCTCCGAATTTTTGGCATTTCATCAATACCGTATATTACGAAATTGGCTGGTTTTGATTTGTTTTGTATTCGAATTTGTTTTTCAATCTGGAGCCGTGCTTGTTGTTTTTAAGGTAGTTTTTCCAGATAACTCACCTTACAAGTGGCAAGTGCCACAGATCGATACCTGCAAAGAACCCAGGGAGCCTGATGTGCGGTCAAATGAGAATCGCTCAAGCAATCGTGGAAGTACAGTGAGGTGAGATAGCAATCCCAGTCAAAGGTCTCGTTCATGAGAAAATTAGCTAGGTTTAAATTTTGAAGGAGACATGTGCCACGTGGAAGGATACGGGACCTGGCACGTCTTTTCGATGGCTTGTCGCGGGAAGCTCAGCGAGAATCGGAAGTGCTTAGAGGGAAGTCGCTCCCACCTCCGAAACATCGCACAAAATGTTTCCGAACTCACTCTTTACCGAGGTCGCAAGATTATCCATCACGTGGTGCTGAACAGCTACCGAGACATGAGCCACCGCGTGACTATGCTTTTAACAAAGGTAAGATGAAACATTTCTAGTGCCATCAAAAAACAATCACTTAGAAAAAGGTTACTGTTTTCCAGTTCGGGGTTTTGTTTTTTTTTTTATTTCACGGCTTTTTTATGATGTGAACTGTTCAGATCCTACCCCAGGAGATGTTCTTGTTCCTTACCCTCCAACTATGGGTGACAACACCGAGAGTCACACGTCGACAGCTAATCAGCCCAACTTTTCATCAACTCAGAGAAACAGCTGTAGTGAGCCTTTGGGAGCAGCTGAACCACAGCGTCTTGGCATGGAATGGACTGAGCCTCAACGAAATGATAACGAGTCAGTGAAAAAAAACCAAAAGAAAAAACGGCAGTGACAGGTTGTACTTCTTTTAAGAGTGAGCGGTGATCGCGATGACGCTACGTCTACGGATAGCCGAGTCGATCTAAGAAGAACTTCTACTCCTCTAGGTTGTCACTTAGCAGGTCGCTTCTCTTTATCATGCGTAACTGTTGCTCTTGTGATGAACAGATATCGAACTTCATTATAACGCATAGTTTAGGGGACCTCGCGAACGCATTTGGTCGAATTCCTCCAATACATTATCCGGAGAATCCGGCTGCTTACAATGCTAAGCGGTTGGAGAGGTTTGCAAGTTGTGATGGTGTTCATGAGCATATCATCCCTATAGTACTTTTCTAGTTCACCAGCCGGCAATCTCGACAGTGTAACTTTGCCTGCGACGTCTGAACTGTGTGACAAACGGTGCGCTGAAAGTGCCACACATAGAGAGCCATCGGAACATCATTACGCGGAACCTGGAGTTATGAGAGCCCCACCGCCACCGCAAAGGTATTTTGTCAAATAACAGTAATTAAGTGCAATGATACACTATGTGGTATGCTATTGAAGTCTTACAACTTGTTACGGTAAAATGGGAAGAGATCAAAACTGCAGCAGTGAAAGGTATGTCAGCAAAGGAAGATGTATGATATCGTCGTATTGTCTGGTATAAATGAGTGAAGGTTTATTCAAGAGCCCGCTCTGCCATATCTTTGTGCACTGGTAGAGATCTGCTTTGAAGAACACTTACTCTAAACGTTTTCGATTGTTTTTCCCCAACTATTCTTTATAACACTTAGAGACACACACATTTTTCAGATTTTCATCAACCATTTTTTCCAATTTGAGAGTTTGCTTCGAATATACCCTCTTACCGGTTGTTTATGATAAAGCCGTAGTGTTTACAGGTTATCCGTCATTCATCCAAATTACGGTCAGCATGGCTATTATGAGCAACCTAGGCGCGGACAAAGCGATCAACAGCCGTACCGTATGAGCGTAAGTAACTAGCCTTAATCCTGCGCAGAATTTTGAGTTCAAGCCTTCTTTCACTAGAAGCTTATTTAAAATCAAATATAGTTTTTTGCTTCAGGTTCAGGTCACTTCTAGAGCTGAACCGATTTATGCCAAGGTACATCGTGTTAGTGCTAATAAGATTCACCCGCCTGTCAGCTACCAGGTATGGAAGATGCGGAGTAAAACTCAATTCGGTCAAATTAGCCAATCTTTCAGGGATTATGTCGCCCCGAATCTGTGAGCACAGTGGCAAGTGAAAGGCCACCCGAGAGTACTGAGACAGATAAAATGAATGGAGAAATTGATAGAATGTTCGAATTTGTAGAGGTAACTTATTGATAACACTGCTACTAAGTTTTCCTGTTTTGAGCATCATTTTTGAATAGATTTTATTTTGAGTCAGACGATCGGAAGTTGGTGAATCTAAAGCTACAAGTAGGAGTGCTTATTTGAGTTTCGTATTGACAAACTGGGCTGAAGAGCTTGTGCACAATAAATATACCCGGAGGGTGAAATGTGAAATTCGAAGCAGTTTTGAATTTTAGGATCACGATGGTTTGAGCACTCTGGGACGTGAAACAGAATCAGAAAATATGAGCAATGTAGTGAAACATTGCGATTATGGAATTGTTAGAGGCGACGTCGTTGGACAAACTCCTGATTTGTCCACAGGGCCTCCACATCCTTCAGCGCCGCGTGGTGGGCCAACCAGTACCAGGCCGAATCGACCAGACCAACCTTTGAAGTATTCTGTGAGTCATCGTAAAACATTTTTTCAATATTCTATTCAATCGAAGGGAAATTTCCTCTCCCTCTCTCTCTCTTTCCGCTCAAATTTCCTTTGATGCCTCAACTCTTTGATAGCTACGCAGCATTAGTCCACATAGCACTTGGCAATAACTTGTTCCCAATACATTTGACCAGGCTACCGCGTTGCAGAGGGATGGGCGGGCAGCGACAAGGGTTGCCTTGATTTCATGAAAGCCAGTGTGTGACGCTTCAACATATCATTCTTCTTTTATCATATGTTAAGTGGAGGATCAAACATTGAGATTTTGCTGAGACATTTGAACGGTTCCATCCATAGAAGAGCACAAATGGTTGTCGGTCTCCAATTTACACAAGTTTCTGACCAAACCGCATACGTTCACATAGCTATGCTTTGAAAGCCTGGCTGCTTTCAGGTCATCACCAGTCGCAGCGGCAGAGAATTTGTTGTGCCCCTCGTGAGTCTTTTAGCAAGAGCAATTTGCGAGCGAGCCTTTTCTGAGCGAACTCTCCCCCACTTTTCACCGCGCATTAATCCAAAACATGCATTGGTTACAGTGCTCTCCAGCTCTTTTCAAATTCTTCTTTTAGATTAGTGGCTATCGCGATATGCAGCGTGCACAGCGCATAGGTCAGATATCATCTGATGCTCCCCCTCGATTCTCACCACTTACGGCTCCAACTCCTGGCATTGGTGTGAGTACCTACAAGTCGAGAGAAGGAACGGTTGGAGAGAAGGTTCGTCAATAGTGTTTTTCATTTATTTCATATCAAGAACCGCTTCTTTCCAGGTAAGCACTATCAGTCGATATTCTCGTCCCAATACGCAACCATCCGCGCTTGCGACATCGACACCTGTCAATTCTCCTGCTGGCACAGGATTTAGTCAGGGTGTGTTTTCTCAATTAAGATATTGCTTCAATCGTAATCACCGAGAATATTTCGCTCAGGGCCACCTGAAGTGCCGAATCTTGATGATTCCTTTGTAAGCACAATCACAACTGCGAGCCATCTTCATGACGCTCATGAGGAATACAAGCGTCAAATTGCTGTATGCCTTGAATTTTTAAATCTTCTGTTGATGCCTCTTGATAGCATATGAGTGTTGGCGTTTTCAGAAGCTGAATCATCAAATCCGTGTTCAAGAAGAGCAGATAGAAATGACTCTGAAAGTGCTGGCACTGGCACGTAAGAAGCAGAAGTCCATGCAAGAGGTGGGTCGCAGTATAAGGACACGAAGCTTTGGTAACTTTCTGTAAGCTCTTGTAGAGTCATAAGTCTCTGTCGTTGTACTTCAGCTATCTGCGCAGCGTACCCTTCTGCTGGCTCGCGAACGTCTCGAACTTCTGCGATGTGAGGTAAACCGTATCTCGGCTCTGGCTGCGGTGCGGAACCCACCTCCTCCTGTCAGCCGAGATCTGCGGGGTACAATGACGATCTCAAATATCACAGTTCACCTGAATCGAAGTTTCTGTCAGCGACAATATGATCAGGGTATGTTCAATTATCTACTTGCTCTATTAAAGGAACTATTGCTCGTAAGGGCGCTTCATATCGGGAGGCGTTTGGGTCCGTTTGGATGGGGAGCTGAGAATTAAGACATGTGCTACAGATACATCATATGCGCTTCTGATTCTCCTCAAGTGTGGTGCAGAAGTAGAGGCAACTGGACCGATTTCCTTGTTAGCTCATCAACCTATTCGAATTCGTCAACTAACCTTCGCTGAGCATGTCCAGTTCTCAAATCTACCAGTCGATTTCAATGTGGTCGTAGAAGTGTATGCTATGGTTAGTAGATTTCTAACACAGAAATATTCTTTTCTTCCAATCAGGCACAAATGTAGATGATATGCTCTGAATTTCAATCCACTTCCAGAAGTTGCCCACCGTCAAGCAAGCCGATCAGTCATGCGCTACAAATATTGCAAACAAGTGTCGTAATCTCCTCAATCCAGCCTGTAAACTCCTTTTTGAATTTTGCTAATTACTTCTTCTCTTCCAAACGTTGTTATCTTATTTTCCGTGGCATTATCTGCATTTATTTTAAAACATTTTAATTTTAGTGACTCGTCCAGGCCGTTCAGCTTATCGCAGTGATCCACAGGCGTCCGAGTTTGCTCGCTGTGGATACATAATTTTGAATAGGGACACGGTTGGCGCCAATAAATTCTATCTGGACGAGGCAGAATACCCACTAGAAGGCATAATTGAAGTGTATGCGCGCTGCACCACTCTTCCTCCAGCAATAGAGGTCGACAATCGTGGATTCTTGGTAGGCGTTCTAACTTTAAGTGTCTTGAAGGATTTCATATTTTCAACTCTATTATAGTTAATTGGCTAGAGGATTTTTTGAACCCTATTTTGAGCAAGAGGATCAAGTCTACTAGCGAATAAATCAATTTCTTGGGTTAAGTAATCGCCTAGAAATTAACTCCCCAGTACAGCAGTAAAGGTAACCGTACCACTTGCGCCTTCCACTGACAATCATCATTTCATAATCAGGTCATCTGGCCTTGTCGAGGAAGACTTGGGGAAACTGCCTTGCCCAAGTTAGAAAGAGTACATTATTTCAGCGTGTTCCACTATAAATCTAGTAAGCTGAGCTGCTGTCTTAAATATCCATATTCTCGAGTGACATTTTTATTATAGATGACATGGACAATATTCCTCTTGTTCTTTAGCTTCAAAATTCTTTTTGGGAGTTGGACCCTTTTAGTTTGGTTGTTTTGAGAATACAAGATGGGTGGTGTAAAATTCTTTTATAAACAGACGATGTATCAAACGGTGAGCGGCATGGCATCATGGGAACGCTACTGGGCCGTCTTGCGTCGTGGTATGGTTTATTTCTGGCGATATCCGGACGATGAATCACTGGAAAAGGTTCTGTCCCTTTAGCTGTTTTGTTTTCATTCCTCTTGCAGATAATTATATCTGCTCTTTCTTCCTTTCTCTTTCTTTCTGCTCCATTACAAGAGTTATAGAAATGCTTCTGTTTACATCTGTCAATGTTCACTTACTGTGTTCGCTTTTTCACACCTCGCAGTATTAGCTCTGTGCCGTGTGCGCCCTTAGCTACAGTAGCTTTAAGTGAACGAACCTCTTTTTTTGTAACTTGTGATTTCCCCCTTGCATCCAGCTAACGCTTGCGGACTCTTCAATGACTTTCTTGATTGGCGTACTCCGTCTCAAACTGAGTGACATTCTTTGCAGCGTCCAGTGGCGTTCATGGATCTGAGTAAGTGCACGAATGACGAAGTTGTGGCGTGCAATTCAGAGCAGTGTCCACGCGAGAATTCTTTCAGTATTGATATGCTGGTGACTACAACGCCTTCAATGATGGAGAAGAAACGGTATGTTTGGGTCGTGGAAAATCACGCCTACTGTGAAAACTTACCTGAAATTAAGTACACAGTAGCTTGGAGGTATACATTAGGTGAAAGGAGCTGTAGAATAGAATTGCAGAAGTCTTGTGATGGATGATTTGGGTAAATAAAGTGAATCATTGAGTAGAGGGAAAGTAGCTCAGTTTGATCGGATTGAGCGTGTGAAGCAGTCAGTACCGTAGCATGTGGGGTAGGGTCCTTAGTGGACTAATTGCGTTCGAGTTCGTGACCTCGTCAGTAGAAGGAACACGTTTGCAATCAGTCGCAACACTTCGAGGAGGCACATTTCGTGGAAGCGTTCACTCTCCTGATTTCAGTGTGTTACTTTCTGCGGATTCTAACGAGCTTCTCCATGCCTGGCTACAGGCTTTAAATGAAACGCTGTCGGTGCTCAGAGGGTAGCCGCAAGAATCATTTTTTGCTGATTCAAAAACTTTATGAATTGTTTTCTCTCAAAGAAGATTCTGTACGTGACTTTTTATCGTTTATTTTTAGATTTTTCGCATGAGTTTTTCTCGTAAAATCTTAGAAGAGTACTTTTTTTTTTAGATTTTTAGACTTCTTTAATTTCATCCTGGTGAAGGTTTTCGTTGAGTATACGTCCGGTTACATTTTCATGTCATTAATGTGTGTTTCTGTTCCGCAATTCTATTTTCTTTTATGGGTTACCATCTTCTGATGTTGCTGTTCCTTTGGGGCTTCAGGGCAGGATGGGCGATTCTTGAGTGGTTTATGAGTTATTTTGTGTTTCTGGCGGGTACCAGGTGCTAAGATAGAAACATGAGAAAGGGTAAGGGCAGTATGAAGCTTTGGTGTTAGAGAGATTAATGGTGAAGTTCAGTTATATGTCTACATGCTGATTTGGATACGACGCATGTGGACACCATGCTTTATCACGTCGTGGACCCGTACGGGTTCCACGTTGCGACAATGTAATTTGAGAAATGCTCGAGGTGCTGGCTGAAAAACCGTCTTGACTGGATTTTAAGATGCATGAGTGGATGTCAGTAACATCAGCAGTACGAATAATTGAAAGTCATTGAGTAGGACCAAAACACAGTGTTATTTTTTCCCAAGTCAAATGGCGGTATTATTTTCTTTCCGTATCTACTGCATCATTCAGGAATTTGAAAAATGCCGTGTTTTGACATTGTTATCCGTATTCTCTGACCATATCATGTATTTTTCCTTTTTTGTTATTGCATTTAGTTACAGTTATTTGTTATCAAGTTATCGTATGCAGTAATAAACTGTCTGGGAAGTTAGTAAGCAATTAGTAGAAAATAGCCGGTTGACAGCTTATGTGGATGTCTCGTTGGCTATATGATTGATTTCTGTGGTTATCGTTCAACGTCGAGCAGCGGTGGTGTAGTGGCAAGTGGCGTTCTCCACAATGCATGGTCGCGGGTTCGAAGCCCCGATCGATATCCTTCTGGGCCAACCAAGCCGTCCATCCCTCCGGGGTCGAATAATTGGTACTAGACTCGCTTGGGAGGATGAAAGTGCTGATTTGTTCATCGCTGGCCGCCGTAAGTCATTGTATAGGTCAAATACGTATTCAATAAGGCACTACGATTCTGAATGGACGTCTAATGCGTTAGCGCATCCCTCGATGGGTTGTTTAACACTCCAAGTCTTCATCATTTATCATTCAACGTCTCTCTAGGGCTCGTAGATGTTTGAATGCGTACGTGTCCCACCTGTTCATTCAACAAAATAATGTGGACAGGGAGGGCCCATTAACTATCGCGATGAGCGCCTCTTGCTTGAGTTGCAGAGGTGGTAGTTGTCGCTAAATTCGTATACATAAACGATAAAAATTTGGCACACTTCTACGGCAGTTGCAGATCGAAGTGTACATAGTTCTTGACTTAAAGCTTGGACCATTGGTACTAATGCAGTTCCTCATTTGACATGAGTCTTACTAAGGCTGCCATGTCGCTATGTGAAATAGAGCAGTACACATGTTTTTCTGACTGGTCTAAATCTCAAACGGCAAAAAAAGATTTTGTTGTCAGTTTTGAGAGACTTCTCTTTTCAGATTTTCTATAATTTGAAGACTATTGAATTCTACTATGATGAGGCAGCTAATTAAATCAGATTTAAGCCATTTTATTTTTCTATCCTTATTGCACCGACGGGTTGCTGCCTGTTCTATGAGAGAAGAAAATCTCTGCTGGAAACTTATTCAAAGGACTGTGATTTCAAAACTGATTCCAATAGAATCATCAAAAGTCGATTAATCAATCTTCCCATTAGCAGTGCTTCTTGGAATTTAACTGAAATAATTCTTGCCTGATTCAGAACAGTCGTTGTAACCGTTATACTGAGTGGTTCTAGAAACTTTGGCAATAAATTTTATTTTCTCGAATTCGTTTCGATTTCATTCGTGTGAAGCGGACTGCACTAATTGTAAGGTCCCAAGGTGATTCCTGTTCTTGCGTGTGTTTCAATTCCTGTGTATTGGTCGCTTAAATTTATTGTCTAACTCGAGCATGTATTAAACATAATAAATGATATTGGTAATTTACCATCTTAAATAGAACACGATCAAGAAAATTACTCGGGCTAGGGTTGGACAAACAATTGCTGACGGGCAAACAAAAACACCCTACAATCTGCCTGTCGTCTGTCCCCAGGTGTGTTGCTTTTCGTGCGATTCTGGGTGCGCGCAACAAATTGCGCGGCGAAATTCGGTGCGATTTGGCCACTGCAAAGTTTATCATTTGGGCCCAATTTTGAAGTAAAGTAGTAGTAGTAGTAATTAGTAGTAAAGTAGTAGTAGTAAAGTTAGTAGGATTGTCCGACCGTACTGAAGTACTCTACTTAAAGTTTGTGCCCCAATGATAGACGCCAGAGTTGTTTGAATCATCGCGAATTTCGCCGCGCGCACCCAGAATCGCACGAATCGCTCATCCCCCTCTGTCCCCATCTTGAGACAGACGACACGGTGAGAGTAGAGGGAACGAGTTATGAGGCTTGACTGATATACCGGAAGACCGGCAATTTAATCGGTCTCGTGTGACTGAGCCGCCGCACGCGGCAGTCGAGGACTATGTAGTTGCCTCGTTGTTGCAGTTGTATCGCTCTTCATACAGCTCACTCGATGTGCGATTTCTATTCTTGGCATGATTTTATCTAATATGCCGCACTCACGATATCCTTTTTCGAATGAGTTCGGCGAGTTCGACGTTCTACTATGAAAGCACCCACCGTCACAATGGATTCCCAGCAGTTTGAGTTCCCAAGTTCTGTGCTCCATTGTGGATAAACAATGGAGCATACATGTTGGAATTGATGAGCAATGAGTGAATGAACAGGCCGTGACAACGCGGCCACTTTTAGGTGTATATGTCGGCCCAGTTGTTTTGGGAGTCCTATACCTGTCTAGGCTGTTTTTCGACCAAACAACCAAGCCTATTCTTGAGGGCCACAAACGCACCCTAGGCGGCAATCTCGGAACCTATGATTTCGTGAACTGTGCCTTCAAGTTGTCGTGATCATTACTACATAGGGCTATCCTTTTTCACCCGACTCATATGCTTCCTTGAGGTCTCATACATTGCCGTTAAGTCATCTTCAAGAAAATCTTACCACATGATAAAAAATGCAACGGTTAAAATCATCTTTATTTACTATTTACCTGTTCAAAGTATAACATCTTGAGTGCAAAGAACATTTCAATAATGGATAAAAAGCATACATTATTCAAGTGAAAAGGCAACGGTATCAATGGCAAAGAGGAATATCAAAGATTATAGCTAAGTAATACGGGAATGATTACACGCTTGGTAATGTTATGATTGGTGATCAAATGCAAACAAATACAATAAGGATAAATAGATACAGATGGAAAAATCGGACTAAATGAATGCATTGCTCTGCCTTTCTTGAATGCCATGGGATGGAGAAATGAGATATGTCCACGAAGAAGGCTGTTTTTTATAAGAAAAAAAAATCCTTTTTTTGTTTTTTCGTAGTATATGAAGTATATGAGGATTACCTTGCAAAAGTTTTTCTGGACCTTTTTGCACATACATGGAGCGATATAACATTCTCGATGAAAGCAAAACAAACTTGCTGTCTTAGCAATTGGTAGGCTTGAAGTGAGTACAAAATCAACACAAAACATCACGTTGCGAGCCGAAATCATACCAAAATTAACCTGAACTAATTGAATCAAGAGTCAAGAGCTGCGACCCATGTTCTAGTTCGGCTATCAATGGCTACTTTCAGAGTTCGACGACCGTCCGTCCGTCCGTCCGTCCGTTCAGCGCGTGCNGCACGCGCTGAACGGACGGACGGACGGACGGACGGACGGATGAATCGTTGAGGTCTGAAAGCAGCCAATCACTTGAACTCTTTCCAAGCAAGAAGTTACGCAGCATGAAATTTTTCAATCGAAGCAATTGGTAGGCTTGAGGTGAAGTAGGATGAGTTCTACGAGCGCAGTAGCGACTTCCTGCCTGACACCGACTGTGTATGCTCTAACTACAGTGGGAGACAAATTTTTGGTTATCTTCTTTAAACACTCGTTTCTCTTCGTTGGACAGAACTTACTTACTCCAGACATGATAACTATCTGATATCAACAATTCTTGCAAGTCAGAATGAGGGAAGATCAACAGTTAATCGGTCAAGCTGTCAACGAATCGAGTTCTGCACACATAAGGTCACACATTACACATTGTAAAACTATAATGCCACATCAGCTTCAGCAGATCGCCCTCGGATATGGCGCCTAACGCGACAATGTGCCAAAATAACACTCAACCCACACCTTCAAACTACTGTACAAATTCGGCAAGAGCACGAGCTGGCGCCATCGGTCGTCGCTCACTCGCGCGCCTTATCACGCCGTGCTTCTTTTGCACAGGCACTAACGGCTGCTTCATTGGTGGTGCCATGCGCCACTGCACTTGAGGTGCAGCAGAGTTATGACGTCGAAACTGAAATTTGGAAATCTAAACTGTTGTTCAGAGTATTTTGAACAAGCACAACACGTGCACACGCTCCATATCAACTCGCAATAAAATTTCACACGTCCCGTATCGAATCACAATTAGGGGCAACTTATATCCTCAGCTGTTATTCGACGGACTGCACAACAAACCATGTTCTCAAATGATCTTAGGGAAGAGAAAATCGACCCAAAATGATACAAAATTTTCCCTACAAATACTGTAGCACTTATTCAGATTCACATGATTATCGCGCAGTAGAGTTGGAGCCGCTGGTGTAAAGCAATTCTCGAGAAGCATCACAAGTAAAATTTGCGACATTTTAAATTGCTGCTTACAATTTCATGGCAGAAATGGTGTAGTGGCAAGCGGCGCACTTTACAAACGCATGGTCACGTGTCCAATTCCCGGATCGATATCCGACTGGGCAGACCAAGCCTTTCGTTCCTAGGGGTCGGTTAACTGGTACCAGACTCGTCTGGGAGGATAAAAAGCGCTGACTTGTACATCGGCTGGCCACCGCAAGTCATTGCATAGGTCAAATACGCATTCAATACGCCACCAAGGTTCTGAATGGAAGTCGAATGCGTGGGCGCATCCCTCAGGCGGGATTCATTAACGCCTCAAGACTTTATCCTTTCAAGACTAACAAACTCCTACTATAACCACTGCACTTCAAAAAAAAACATGCTCAGTCTAGACACTCCACGGAATTACGACACAAGTACAGCAACCAACAACACTTGTACAATACACTTTCTCACCGTCTTCCTGAGGGTGCATTGAAGAAGTACACAAAGCCATTGCTGCTTCTACGCGAGCGCGCTCGCTTTGTGCACACTATATTTTATCAGATTTCATAATGAAAATATTCACCTGCCCGGAATTTTATTCAAATTATGAGACATACCGAGAGGGTTTACTGAAGAAACCATTTACTTATAGTTTTGATAGAAAAATAAACGTCAAAATGCACATTTGAACGAAAAAGTGACTGCAAAACCGAAAAAAATTACCTTGGTACTCGCAATATATGCAGCCTTAACTGTCAATACGACTGCGCCAAGAAGATTTCTAGCAGTTTGAATTAACGACATCGCTGACTCCAGGCCAGAAACAACTACATCATTTCCAATCTGCTGCACATCCGCTTTCACCTTGAACAGGTAGGGCTACTGGGGACAAAACAAAACAATTATAAACTGACTAGATTAAATATAATGAATAACAATTCAGAGAAGTAAGCACGGCACATACCTTGCTGCAAATGTTGAGCTGTTGGCAATACAAGGTGATCCGCGATAGGTAAGCAAACAAATCTGCCTTCGTATTCGAATCCACACTTTCATCGCCGATTTGTTTTGCCAGCGCATTCAACTAAAACAAGGTGTTGATTGTCGTAGCAGGATCAAAAAGAAAAAAGCGAAAAATGAAGTCTCAATCTAGGACCCTGCTGAGGGTTCCACTTACATAGCCTTCCACAATTCTTATGAATCTTAGTAAAGCCAAAACTGTTTTCCCCTCCTACTTCCACTAGATCAGAATGAGAAAATGCAAAACTCAATAACCTTCGATCCGTCTACAGATATTTCCTGGGCTGCGCGAATAACATCCATTGTTGTTTTCAGCGGCCCATGGCCTCTGAAGAAACGATTGAATACGCATGCCATTGTGAAAATGATTATTATAAATATCCGGTCGTACCTCGTAAAATCAGTCATATCTGTCATAATCATGCACATATGTTTAGCTAGTACGATAATGTCGTTTCCACTCTCATCCCATTTCGCTACTTCCCGTTCAAACTTCGTCTGTGTGATCTGTACAAGAAGAAAGGTTACTTACAAATCAATTCGTTTAACCGCTCCATAGAATGGTAAAATAGCAAGCCTCTATACTATTCATAACGATCTGTTCTTTGGAAAAAAACCTCAAATGCCTACAAGTTTGGTTTCTTAAGTTTTGAAAAAAAAAGTGAAACGCTCTGACAAACATGAAACTCACTTTGAACACATCGATCTGTTCCTGAATCTTCTTTTTGTCTTCTTCAGGCAATCGACGCATGATTTTCTGCTGGTTCTCGCCCTCTGAGATCTGCAATCAAACGAGCAGTGAGGAAAGCGATTTTTAAAGAATATTCCTTGTATAACTTCGATCTTTCTAGCTTGAATGCATTTCTACAACAACTAGAGTACAGAAAATTGAAAACCGATTAGTTCATAACTAGTCCGCGAGGCAATAAGGCCTTTTTATGAGGGAATAAAACCAACTAACCCGACTAGTATTATCATGAACATTCGTTTGACCATCATCTTCGTACTCGTTGTCGGAGTCCACGTCTTCAGGATGCCGATTGACAAGTAAAGCATTTCGGATCTCTTTCACAGCGTCATGAACCAATGTGCAAGCATTAATAAATTCATCGGAGTCGCGATCTCTGAAGCACCACAGTTTTGATACCTGATAGGAATCACGAAGAAGTGAGAGGAACTGCGCAAAAAGATAATATGCAAGTCACAAACGCTCTCGATCTAAAACATCGGATTTCTAATTTACGGAATTCTCCTGCAATAGAATTACCTTTCCTCCTGAGTTGAATTCGTGCCAGTTGCCTCCAGTCGTGTGACGACGGCTTCAGCACGAATGGCATATTGGCTCAACACTAACAACAAGAAACTCGAAGGATGGCAAAAATGTTTGATAACAAAATACGAAACTTACTCTCATCTCTCAATCTCCTCGTCGCTAACTTGACCCTATCAGTGTAAGTGCTGGGCTGCAAGGCGTCCATTTCAGCGTCAACTGCAGAACACACCTACAAAGAAGCTCATATGGAAAGGTAAACAGTATCAGTGATGAGTGAAAAACCCCATGATCTCTGGGAAGATTGCTAAAAGGCTATACCGCTATTTCGGATACTAACGGTGAAACATACCCTTAGTGACCTTCCCCTAATAGCCCCAGAAGCTCGATCAAGCATATCACCATCGCCTTCGTGAACAGCCTAAACAGTGTTGTATAATAAATACAACAAAAAATCTGAATTTACCAACATCATGATTTCTTTCACTCTTAAGGAATAAAAGAGTGCACGAACCTGCAAGCCTGTCATGGCATCTTCGACAATATGCGCTTCACTTACAGCTAGGAAATCATCAAGCGTCATGATTGAATCAATGGCCATTGTGAGGAGCCGAACCTTAACAACCCAATTAAAAAACTGTTTATGAGCCGGGCAGAAGCAAAAATATCCACATACTTTATCCTGCCATAAATCGCGGAACATCTCCATATTCTCTTGAGCTACTTTGCTGTCAGCACGAGCGCACAACAAGTGAGCAGCATTCACAACCTAGAAAAGGTTATGTTCAACTCTTGCGTTTTACCTTCATGATAGTCCTCAGTACTAATAAGCAAATGATGATTGAAATACAAACAAACCTGTGGAGCCAGATCCCTCAATTGGTTTGCTGTGTAGCGGATAATACGGACACCCTCCACATCAGATGACATTTCGCATGCCAAGTGTGCCACCTAAGATGACTTTTTGACAGAACGGTTGAACTATAAAGGTCCTGCCACTGTTTTTTCTGAGAAAACCCCTCTCCCGCTGTCGAAAATTCCTAATAAACTTAACTTTTCACCATTCAGTCACATTTTGAACTTGAAAAGAATGAAAA
This sequence comes from Haemonchus placei, assembly GCA_900617895.1. Taxonomy (NCBI): domain Eukaryota; kingdom Metazoa; phylum Nematoda; class Chromadorea; order Rhabditida; family Trichostrongylidae; genus Haemonchus; species Haemonchus placei. Next base: position 20,239 of record UZAF01016130.1, read on the forward strand.
CGAATTAAAAACGACTAAAGCGTACATCGACCAATTTGTTTGCATGCTCAAGGAACATATGGCCAGCTTGGGTGGTTCCTTCAACATCTCTTCGCTTTGCTGCATCGATTAGGATCAACAGTGGCGTACTTGTATCCAAGAAAGCATCGCTCACATGGTCAACTACAGCTCGTCGTAAATGCCTGCAACCGAAGTTTATAAGAAAACAGCAAAACCATCCACGGAACTGGAAATCGTAGAATACGTGAAAATCAAAAAAACCTTCTTAAGTCTTTAGCCTTTCGTCCCACAAGCACCATTGCCAAGTCCACATCTTCGTTGTTTTCTCGGCCACACTGAATCAAAAGCCCGATAAAACACAAAAATATTAGCAATTGAACAGTGTTGGATTGTGCAAACGTTTTTTTAATATGCTCTCAATTATTCCTGGGAGCGCGCTGTCAATATAACCCGCATAATTGCTTCACCTACGCCCCTTTCACATTATGCCTTCACCCACATGTTCTCTTCATCAAAGTAGTCAGATTTCTGGTTGCAACCAGGAACGATCTTAACAAAAATACTACTGTCAGTTGGCTCAAATTTTTCTTGTTCCTTGTCGATTTCCCAAGAGTTTTTTCGAGTTCAAATATGATATTGGTGAATCTGCTTGTTCCCTGTCGCTTGCCGATTGCATCAAGGATTTTCATATGTACTTAGCTGGGTTATGGTTGTGCTTTCATTCAAATTCTGCCACGAGTGTCGTCTTTTAAGATACTTAATGCATAACTGAGGTTTGAGCTCTGTTCGATGCTGAAGTTTTGCCCACAACTTGTGAGAATTTCGCACGGCCGTGCGTCGAAATAACAGCAATTGTCAAAAACATTTACATGCACATATATTACGTATCAAGACCAGCTGAATATCCGAAACCATTTACTGCATGTTTGTTTATTTTATGTATATTTGTATTTAAAATAATGAGATACCTCTACCAATTATAAGTTTAAACTTGAAACATCATAGGTTCCATCCAATTGGTCACAAGCACAATTTTAACTACTTCCCCAAGTGTACTGTAATGACATAGAGTCTATAAGAATCACTTTGATGTTCTTAAAGAAAGCTAAAATAGTAAGAAGGATAATAGTTATATGAAAGAATACGAAAAGTCCCCTCTTGCGGCCGGTCATTCCATGTGATTCGCCCCATTGACCTCTAGCCTTGACACGCGCGTTCGTGATCACAATTATGCCTGATCGCACCTCCGAACCGGAATGATCCTTGTGCTCCCTACGTGACGGACATTGAATCTTATTAGAAGTTACAGCCTTCGCGGAAAACGCAAAACTTGTAAGAATTCAGGAAATACTTCTGGTTTCCTAAGCAGTACTGAACTGATATCGTAAGCCACGCTTTTACTGACTGTCACGCTTCTTCTACGGCATTGCATAATAAAATCTTTTTCAAAGGAAAGAATAAAAGTAAGTTCTACGAAGGGAAAAACCCATCGGACTTGTCTGACGTCACAATACAAAAGTTCATCCCAGTGGGCAGTATTATCGTATACGCTACGTAGCCCTTGTCGCTTGACCTTGGCTCATCGTTCCCTTAAGAACAGACCACACGACAAACGGTGACCACGATCTGGCAATTATCATACGTCCTCAGTTGAAAATCAGAAAACGATATCTTACACATTTTTATTAAAGATTACGCTGTACTGATGCCATAATACCTCAGCTCTCAACAAATCTAGCCATTCCCTGTATATGAACGGTCACAGTGTTGTACATGGCATACGGTTTTGAGCCATCATGACGCCCACAACCGATGACTAAGCATGTTTGCTTTGATAGTCATCGCAGGAGTACGCATTGAGGGCGGGCAAAATGGTATTCTCAACAGATAAGTTAACCTGGACAACTCTAGTTCAGATATTTTTGTAACACCACTTGAACCGAACCACACAGAGTGTTGGCCGGCCTAGTGCAATAGAGAATCAAAACGTGGCCACTTCTCGTGTAAATTTGATGTACTTCTGGTAGTTTGCGTATTTACCAACCCCTTATCTCCCGTCCACGATGAGCCCCTTCTCATTTCTCGGGGAGCGAGAAAGGGTACGGTTCCCGATTGAAGGGAAAAACTCCGCAAAAAATGAAAAGAACTTCTGGAGGGGCAACACCACTGGTTTCAAGTGATAAAGCAAATATGAGCACTTCGAGCACCAAGGCAAATGATAATACCAAGAAGACTGTAAACAATGAGTGCACTTCTCAATTACGTAGGAACTTCCCCTGATTATAGAAACGTAGTTCTGGAGTGACATCAGGTGAGTCATTCGTGACAAATCGTGCAATATCAATACCTTCCCATGAACACCCATGTTTTTTCTTTTTCTTTTGAATTAACGACTTGGTCATTCCGTACGCCGAGCAAGTTCGTTTTTACTCAAGGTCAGTTTACTCTATCCTACCAAACAACCAAGCTGTTTATAAACAAATGCCGGATTGTGTCTCACCAGCAAAACATTCCAGCTGCTACAGAGTCTCAGCAGTAGCGGTGAATCAAATAGCCTAAATTTGGACAGAACGATTGCTTATTAATCAACCCACAATTAGCAAGCCGTTCTGTCGGTGCATATTTTTGTGGGTCCACTTACTCATTCACAAACTAACATTGGTGATAAGGAAGCTGATTGGAGAAACCGATAACTAACACTACCAGAAAACCTTTGGTATTAATATTAGATGGTATGGTGACCGTGATTATACTCTTGTGCTACATAAGGAGCTTTTTGATTACGGAACAGCCGTTTCCTACATTGCAGACATCAGAAAAGGGACATGAGTAAATAGTGGTAAAGGCAAAATGAGCTAGCAGATTCCAAGAAAACCTCAGGGTTTATGGAAACACAAAAGGATCGTAGGCTGACTTCCAAAATTACTATATGGGGCAAGTGCGAAACCAAACATAATTTTTAGAATCTTTATGAAAAACGAATGCATGGTACATTTCAAATGTAGGACGGCTCAATATCAATCGCCCTTCCCGCTCACATCTGAGAGACCTCTTACGCTTGTACTCGAGATCGAGGTTGACCCCAAAATATTTTCTTCGACCTATTGAATTCGAAACTGGAAAACAGGACCCTTCACCGTACTCATTTTCAGTCTACAGTACCCTTAAGCCTCCATCATTCAAATAGAAGTCAAAGCACACAAAAAATGTCAGGCCTTCAACTCTATATTTGAGGAAAGGTATTTGTTACACTCATTTGGAACCAGCTGGGTGAGGAAACTAAGGAAATTAACAAGTTGAAGGAATATTTATATGTGCAATGGGATGCAGCATAGATAACTCTCAGTGTACCTTGTACTTCATATGCATCTTCTTAGCTTTTCAAAGCAGGATTTTCTTACATAGTCCATTTGCCCTTGATTAACGACCATATGACGGGCAGACAATTTCACGAACGTCAATTAGTTACGAATGCGCTAGACACTTCATTTGCATAATTGAAGATGTCATGCTAGACAAAACCACGCTGCAACTAGATTACGCTTTCAGCAGGCTCTTATACATCTTCGATAAGCCCAGCATTAGTTATTTTCCCGGAATAAGCTTTTCACCACTAGGGCCTTCTCGAATGAAGTGGACCGTCGATGTCCGACAACCCTGCGCAAACACACTCAAGAGGGGCGATTCGCACGTGATTATCAACACAAGTGTGTAACAGGACTAACGGCATGTCATTGAGAAGGGAAGTTCCGATGTTAAAACAAGACTTGAAATAATTTTACAATACCAACAATAAAAAAGACAAAAAATATATGAAACAAGCTATGAAAAAAACAAGTTCTAACCACCGCCCATATTTTCACGCAATCCCAGTGGTTTTCACCATTCAATATATTTAGTCTTCCTCACTTTTGCAACCGCATCGTTATTTCATAGCAAACTCTAGCTTACCCTCTCGCCCTCGACTATTTCAACTCTTCCAACCAATCAAATGAATGCGCAAACACTTTCGTTTCCCCTATTCAAATAGATTCTTCGATCACACTGGGTGCCGCACTAAGCCGCCAAGAGCGCCAAAAGCGGATTAGAAGATCCTGCTTGAAAGTGCCGCGGCATCGAAAATCCCTTGTACGGATTGAGACTTAACTGTTCGCGAAGAGGCAAATTTCACATTTCAGCTAACAATAAGAGTTTTTCCCGATTTTCCCAGTTCTAGATCGAAAGTCGAATTAAATGCAGAGCGTGCAAACACGGGAAATAAGGCAGACCATAACAACTCACACTTTTTTCGTATTCACCGAGCAAATCCTGAAGAGCCTGCCGGAGATTGTTGCACTCATTCACGATTTTTTGCTTTCGATCTGCACGAGTACTTCCTGTGTGAAAAAATGAAATGTTTGAAAAATTCATGGAATAATTGTAGTAACGGTAAAACGAGAGAACATAATGCCCCATAATTAGAAGAAAGCCTACCTAACTCTCAAGTATAGAAGGAAGGTGAATGATTAAATAGACTTTAATACCGACTAAATGTTAGATAACTTTGAAGCAAAAAGAGATAGTAACAATTTCAGCTTCTCACCTGAATCTGCAATGGCAGCTGACCCACTCACGATACGTTCAAGAAGTTCTTCAAGCTCGGGCCGATGTATGTGGGCTTTGTAGGTGCCTGGCTCAAGGTAGACACGATTCTGGAATAATTCCACGATTACAACGGAAAGTGACCTAAAAAAGGTAGACTCACTTGGAACTGATCGAGTTCGCTAATAAGCTGCCCTAATCGTCCTTGTGATGTGAACGACACATCTGGTCTCTCACCTAAAAGACTCACAGCATTACATAGTTTATACGGCAGCTTTGACAGGAGTATCACAGGAATCAGGCCGACAGCGTGAAGGAGCTTCTCGACAAGAAAACAACGTCAAATTAGTTAACCTCTCAAGATGGCATCGATTGCATTCAGTGTAGAAACGGCTTCTCCTTGAGCGTAGTCTCGATTCTGCCTAGCTTCATCGCTTTCAGGATGACGGACAAAGGCCTGGAGATATTAAGTCATAAAAAAACCTATGTGAGACTGGCATAAAATCATTAGTACCTTTGTGGTTGCGAAAATTAAAGGGCACAATGACTTCAGATGTCCTTTACAGGCCAGGAGATCGTCTTTCTGACATGGATCTCGCAAATCAACAATGCGCTTTCTAAAATTTTGTCGCATCACTTTATGACGTAGTCCTAACTTAAAGTTAGATAAGGTATTCCCTCATGAATGAAGCATAACCAGGGAACTGATATCAGGACATTAACAATGGCCGTAAATAGATCACTGCAAAGGCTAATACAGCTATCAAAAAAAGTCTTACAAAAACTGTAGAAACAGAGGTAAAGGAAAAAGATTCGGAATACTATTTTAATAGTTGAAAAAAAAGCTTGATGTCCAAGAAAAACGCTGGAAAACTGGTAATAACTTCAATGAGACCAACACTCACTTTATAATTTCTTCTACTTCTTCGATTTCTGCAATCAAAAGTTGATATCGATCAACTACTTCTTGATTTGATGTCGCAGCTCTGACCCCATCAAGAAGCGTACGTATCTTTAACGGAGTGCGATAAAGGAAAGTCTTGACCAGAAACAGGAATTACACAAATAGAGAAACTTCCTACAAACATACATTCCCCCCAGTGGAGAAAAAATATTTCACAAAAATTCCTTTGGAGTACATTACCAACCTTATCTATGCCTTCGATAATAAGTGCAACATCTATCGAATCGGCGAGAATGAGGAAGTGAGCGACAGCCTTAAAAAATGCAAGTTAACATACTTTCACAACTACCATAACTGATCCCTTTTTAGAGAAGACTACTACCTGCAGTAAAGACTTCCCTGCACTGACTGCAGAGGCGCGCCGTTGAGACGATGAACTATCCCGAATGAAATCACGTCCAGCATACGACATTGACTGCCCTGTAGAATCAATAGTATTCACCCAAAACTGAAGCAATAATTATTAGACATGGACAGAGCTGAAAACTGACAGTTGGATTCAAATGATTTCCTATGAGTGAGCCAACGCCTTGTAGATGCACATTATAAACCAGCTACATTTGCAAGGATTCGAAAAGTCCAAATTCAAAAGTTTGTCATCGCAGTTTGTATTTGAAATTGAGGACCATCTTGTGTTAGCAGATGAATCTAATAATAAGCTTCAATTTCAATACCAATGATTACAATTTTACCTATCAGGAATGGAAGTTAGCTTCAAAGATTATCTGAGCCAAAACGCAGTATCGAAATAAAATTTGAGAATGGTAACACTTTTACAACTTATTCGATCTGATTAGCCAATTCAGAATGTCGTATCCGAACTTGGAGACCTTTCTTAACCATCTTTTCGATTTTTGCTCAGATTTCTTCTGTGCTCGATTTGATAGTGAACATACGTGTGTCAGTACATCAATACATGATTTAACGGTTCAGAGTTGAACAGATACCTACACGATGGAAAAGTGCAGATTACTTCCTAGGAAGGAAAATATAAATACCTCAAGAAGGCGTGCTCCGGAATGAAGAAACGAAAAGGTTTGCTACTGAAAATTTGAAAAATGCGCTCAACTACCGTAAACTGATGAAAATCTCTATACAGAGCGATGACCTTAACAAAGTGCAATTGTGAAAGTCGGCAACATTAGATGAAAAGCTCTCAACTCTATTGATCAAATCTTTTAGATTGGAAGTTGATAACCAGTTCGAAAGACTATTCTAGTTTTTATTTTACGAAAGCGTCATAAAGGTGGGAAGAAGTTGTGATATGATAAACTCTTTTAACTGGATATTTCGAACAAGATCTCGAAATGTTTGTCCCCTTTACATACGCGTATGATAGAAGAAAAAAATATGAAGAAACGTAGCGCATACCAGTATCTCGCACATCCACCAAGGCATCAGATAGGGTTTCAAGAGCAGATCCATGTGCCAGTGGACAGGATCGGATGGCAGCATCGCCTTGTTCAAGAAACTGTTGAACACTGCGCTCAACGGCCACTACTAAGCTCTCAGCGGTTTGTCCAGGTTGTAGTGGAAATGTCTCAGTGATATTTGTTACCTGGAACCAAAAACCATAGCCACGGCTTACTGAGCACCTCTGAATACTGCCTACACACAAATTGAAAGGGTGTACATGACAATTACTGGAAAGCTTCGCTCACTCAATTACCCCATCCGGTGCTGTACGAAGTAATGCAAAGTGCAAGAACCGTAAAAAAGCTCCATTCAGACATTTTCGAAGAGCATTTTTTTCAAATCCCTTCTTATTGGGACCCCGACTACTACAAGGAAATTTAGAGGTGAGTATTAATCATGATTATGTCTACTTATAAGTACTTTACAAACCACAAAAAGGCCCCGGACAAGAAAATTTACCCCAGACGGTTGAATTGGGTCGTATCAACTGACGGTTGATACGGCTCAATTCAACAGGCACACAATGCACTACGCACATGATTCATTGATAGGTTTAAAGGAAACTCACATCGTTGATCAACTGAAATATGAGATTCTCGACAGTTTTAGTTTTGATTTGATTGAAATTGAAAGATGACTGCACCGTTGATCGCACGACCATTAAAATATGAACTCAATTATTGCCGATAAGTATAGAAACTTCAGATGCCGAAAACCTAAAAAAGGCGCCAGTTCGAAATACTAGGAAAACTACGAGGCGACAGATCCGGAATATACATAGGAACTCTGATTTCACGAGACTTTTCTCTAATGAAACACAAAACCCACAGTACAATCTTGGGTAAATCGACGGCAATATTGGTTGAAAATGAAAAGACACGACGATGACCGTCTTTCAGGGCAGTGGTACATCCACAAGGACGGGCAACGCCCACAATGACGAATTTTGGTACGTAAAATTGCGCTGGTCCATTTACACAAGTACCTCTACTACAGTGTCCTACTATGACGTTACGTATAAACCAGACAAACAGTGTAATCGCGTACACCCCTCATTACCGTATGTCAACCTGATTTTGGAAGCAAACTAAATCTACAGCCTGATTCTCACCACAGGGTACGCACCGGTGGTTGCTTGCTCTCAAGAAAATCAGTAATTGAGCAGTAGCTACAGGTACTAGGATCTGTGGTCAGTTTTCTTTTGGATACAAAACTTGCCAACAATTGGGCATATTAGCATTGTGGCTCCAACTTCAGACGAGTTCTAGCCCCACCTGGAGCCAATTCGACAGAATTGATTGCGAACCGTCTCTATATGTCAAAACAATCGGAATTATGATGAAAAACGATTATTGCCATAGTGAAGACGAAAGCCTCGAACAAAAGACTTTATTTAAGAACAGTCATTTAGTCTGACAAGATCGCCGTCCTCAGAGTTCTGGAACATGTGGAAATGCCATTCACGATGATTCGACCCCACCAAACGGTTCCTAAGGTTTGGAGTTTATGGGACAAGAGTCTGCGGGTCACTTACCCATTTACAAATCGCTATTAATAGGTCGTTCACAAATACGAAATTCTCACGTTTCCGCTCTACTCACTGAAAATTTGACCACTCTTTTCTTGGTAACCTCTGACCACTTTTTTTCCGAATTTTTGAACGTCTTCGATGAATTGTTATGGAAGGCACCGTCCATTTGAGAACACCCCGCATTTCGTTGGTTCAGGCATACACTTCGTCGTTTTCGTCCACCACACCTTGCACCGTGTTTATCACAACTTTCCAGACCTCCAGGCTTTACTGGAATGGAGTTATGAGTTCCTTAGTGGGTACCATCCATTTGAGAACGCTCCGCCCACTGCGGGTGAATTTGCTTCGTTCCACTTGTTAGCCCATTCTTCACCTTGCCCCACTTTTCTTGTGTATCTGAGCATTCTGGAAACAGTTGGAAAATTCAGTCCTTGGCACCGTCCTCTGCAGTGTATGTCCCACAGTGGAGTCCGGTGGGGTTCCGCGTATGTGCTCTTTTCATCTTGGTCTATACCCTTCCTATCTCAAGCTTGACCCAACCTATTCAGGTACTTCCTGAGGTAATGACGAATTCCGTGACAGGCAGACAATAGTTGATGGGAGCAACGCGAGCGCTCCATATATAGAACGGATTACGGTCAAATGTTCTCTTCAAATAATGCATAGTTGTCCCTCGGCCAGTCTAGTGTTCAGATGAATTTCCCACGCTTCAAGGACCTGTCCGGGCAGATATAACGAATGGCATAAGACAACAGTTGCCACGTTTTCAAGAAAGGCGATCAGTAGGCCTCTTAGCACCTACTTCCATCTTTTCCTCATCGTGTTGAACGTCTGAATTAATTAACTTCATCCCTTCGTTCAGAGAATCGCTTTTGAATGTGAAAAGCAGGTTCGAGTTGTGTGTCTGTGAAGCTTATTCATAATTGTGATATAAATTCCTTCACAAAGAGCGACTCGGAATTTCGTTCATCTGCTATCGATGCTTCGACAGATGGTCATTCAATCAGATAATCTTCCGAAAAATATTCTACACAAGTTGCCCAAGCAAAATATTTGGAAAATGCAAAAGAAGGTCAGGTGCGAAAACTGGTGGGTCCAAATAAGGACACTGTACTCGACTCCTCAGCTGTGAATTAGTGTATGAATGTCGGCTCATCTGAGCGTGTAGATTGATCGAATTCGCAAAAAAAANAAAAAAAATGCATGAAATACTTGCCTATGATCATGTTCGTTAAGATGAATGAAAAGTCTTGTTTGCACTGGAAAAGCTGTGAATGGATTTATTAAAGTGTTGTTAAAATTCGTATTGATACCGAAGTCGCCGAAAAGAAATAATGGTTTTTTGTTGAAAACGAGAGTGGAAATGAAACAAAATCCTGAGTAGATCACAGACATTCGCTCTTCGAGGCTATACCTCCAGCATGAGCACTTATTACAAAGGATGCATAAATAACAATGGAAACAGAAAAAACATCTAGTATACATGAACCATTCCATAAAGAAATACCCAAAACAGTATGTACGTAAATAAACCACCAACAATTGAGTGCGTCACGGAAAGAGTTCGATCAAGGAAATAGGATCTCCATTCGAAACCAGCCTTTGCTTCCCAAAACAGAGCCTAAACAACCTTCATACAAGGGGCATTAATATTGTAGCAAGAAAAACGAATACTTCCTAAATATATTTCTATAGCTTCAGAAATGCAAAGGCCAGTAGCGGCAAGTAAAGGAACGTGGTCCTCGGAACAGAAAAGTGCAGGTCAACAGAGACTTACATTCCTGCGTTCTTAGTTATTATTGGTTTAGGACTTAGTATAGCCTCAACTCTGAGGATATCTTTGATTTTAAATTGAGGCGATTGCTGTAATACGTTCCGTATATCTACTTCCCTGAACGATATTACGATTCCGCGAAAATTCACGTACGCAAAACATCCTCGAAAGGTTGAGAAACCTATTAATTGCATTTCATCATTGTTTCTATCAGGAAGTCAAAGTAAAATACAATGCGGAACATTTGCGACCCCAAAACGTCTTGGCTTTTCTCCCCTTTCTCTCCCTAAGAAGCGTTCGCTATCGTCTAGCACAGTGTATCTTAATGAAATAGCCAAAACAGAAAACTAGATGGGTTCCAAATATTTCTTGAGATTTTTCCCAGTGAGAGACTTCATGTTTGCAGGCTAGCTCTATTACTGCAACTCGCCATTAATGATTAACAGCCAACTAAAAGTCAAGGGTAAAACCTCATCCAAGAGGTCATTCAAGACCAACTATAGTTCATTCTTTTAGAAAATTCAAATTCGCAAGCATAAAGTTCAAGGGGCACAGCTTTCGATGACCAAAGTGATTTTCCCTCCACCTGAGTAACTGGAAAAAATCGTTTGACTGAGCTGTGAAGACGGTGATACCAAAGATCCTACAAGCGCAATACCGTGCCTTTGCGACTACGTAAACTTAACTCGGAAATACACTAATTTTAATACATTGACATAAATAAAAACATAAACTAAATGATACAACCAGAGGACACTCACCTGAATAGCTACGGTAATAAAATAGAAAATGAAACCAGGAATTCCTGTCAGTCCGAGAATTCCTTAAATCATCAATCAGCTTGATACTTTGTCATACATTACATGATAATGTGTTAGATGTACCTGCAGCCATCCCAGAAGCTGCAGCCTGACATGTCCTGCTATACTCCAAGCAGCTGAAGTTGTTTCTCATTGCAGACTCACTGAAAAAAATGGAAGATGAGAAGCGTCTTCGCACCCAATCAACCCTAAATGAATTGGCCGTGTTCATCCAATCAGCAAAAGTTATTAGTGACGTTTGTAAAAATTAGCAGTAATAATAAAATTAACAGAAAGCTAATCTAAAATCGGATAACCTCAATTATTTCAATAGCACAGGACCATTCATTCACTACAATAACCTAAATAACTAAACGATAGTGACAAGATACAAATTTACTTGCCTTCAATGCCTGCTAACCTTCTTGGATCTTGAAAAATGTGTTCAACATTCACCTATTGCGGTGTCAAAGCGCTTTACCATGGATATTTAACACAAAATCGCGAGCTTTCCTATTTCTTCACTTTAATATGTACTTCATTTGACAAGACGTTTGGCGTTTACCATCACAAAAATTAAGTAAAGAGGTAAGAACTCATGTAGAACTAATTAGCCAATCATTTACTGCAAAATAAGGCTTTAAGTGAACCTTCCGTGATATGGAATTCCTCACATGCCCTTACGTTTCCCAGAATAAACCGGACGAAATACCTCGCAATCAATTTGAAGAATTCTTGTAACCGCCTTGCAATCAAATGGAAGAATTCCTGTATGCGAAAGCCGAGAAGTCTTTCGAATATGGTAATTTTAATTTTGTGTTTGAATTATGTAAAAAGAATAGTGACTATTCAGAAAACGTGTACGACAGCCCTTCAAAAAAAACTACTTCCAGGGAAAATGTATGGAAAATCCCCATGAGAGTCCAGGGAACAAATAAAATTACAATGGCAATGCGAAATAATGAAAAAAACTTACCTGAATACTTCCAACCCCTTTTGTTTGTCCTTGTTTTTATCGGATGGCTTTGCTTTCGGGGCCATGTCTTGACCTTGAGCAAGAAGAATCATTAGAATACTTACAAGGGAAAAAACTAATTAAAAATAGCGATAAGGGAAGAAACAGAAAATAAAGTAAGCCTATTTTGTTTAAGAGCTTGGAATATTGTTGCACCTCTTGATGGAAAATAATAGGAAAACTAGTCTCATAGCAAATAAAAAACTGAATGAAAAACAACGAATCGGTCACATCTACGACAGAACTGTGGAGTCCTGGCGAAAATCGACAATGGCTGCTGTTTGAGTATTTTAAAGCACAACGACGAGATAACGCGCTCCAGAGCAAAGGCCGCTACGCGAAGAGTTGGTACACAACTTCAGTATTATTAGAGTCTCCAAACGTTTCACTCTTTGAAGGGCAGCATCTGTGCTACACGTTCTGTTGAGATGGGCAGTAGGATCGCTCCCGTGTAGTCAGTTCACCGCACGCGGCTGTCGCGGATCATTCACTTCACCTTTAATGCGGCTCTAGCATTCTTTGAACAACGTTCTCAATATGAGTCATTATTTTAGGCATGATTCTACTGTTAGTTCTTTTGTTCCTGTATTTCTTACATGCTGTTGTATTCCATTCCTTTCCTTCGCGCGCGACGTCACTCTCACCCCCGCGCGACGATTTCGATCCTACTGCACCTGTCAGGGCGGGACAGAGAAAATCGCATCGGTGGGACCCCGCCCAAGAAGAGATGCCCTTGAGATCAAAACACCGATGGGTCGAGGGTGAACAGATTACTGTAGATGACCTGGTGGTGAGGAGGTAGGGGGGTCGTAGAAGTACACATACCTGAGGAAAGAAAAGTCGCGGGAAGAACCGTATAAAAGGAGACCCTGGAGAGGAGGAAGTCGTCATTTGTTTTTTTCTGTCGCCCGCCGCCAGCCGTCTGCTCCCACTGAGTTGTGACTCCATGCCCTGGGACTCCCGACGTAGCACAATTACTAAATGGCCGTTTGTCGCCTCACACTCATAAAAAATCACCACTTCAGTGTAGTCCCGAAGTCCCTAAGGAGGGACGTTACACACCACACCCCACGTTCTGACATATGTGGACGACTACATCGGACAGCGCAACTTATCGCTGCACGTGCTGGATGCTTAAGAGCGGTACTGCGAAACTTCATCAGAGGACGAAGTTGTTCCAACTTCATCAAAAGTTTCATAGGTCAGGTTCAGGTCAGAAACGAAACCATTCCCGTAGGTGTTCTCGTAAAGCTTCCGCACGAGTGCATACCGTGAAAAAAAACCCCAGGGCAAAGCCAGACGCACAGGTCATAAGGCGAGTACATGAAAAAGCTACATATGTATAAAATCGTGTACAGCCAGTGCTGCTTAGGCATGTCAGGACATACTTAGGGACCTTCGCGTTTCGCTCACATGAGAGCAAGACTGTCAGGGCGGGACAGAGAGAACCGCAGCGGTGGGGTCCCGCCAAAGAGGAAATGCCCGTAAGATCAAAACACCGATGGGTCGAGGGTGATCAGAGTACTGTAGGTGATCAGTAGTGATCAGGAGGTAGGAGGCTAGCAAGAGTAAACATGCCTGGGGAAATCAAAGGAAGACCGTATAAAGGGAGACCCTCGAGAGGAGGAGGTCTCAATTGTATTTTCTCCGTCTCCCGTCGTCAGTACCCCACGGGGGTGACTCCGTGCCGTTAGGCCCTCGGTGACTGCTCTCAGGCGAACCTCTGTGGTTCGCGAAGGAGGTGACTTTAGGATGGCCTTGGTGGCCGATTCATCTTTGGTAGGGTCCACCGCCTTCTCTCTGTTCTTACCACGGGGGGATTTATGATTGTACCCGTTTGTTTGTGCATCATTTTGGTACTTTTGTCTGTGATTTCGTTATTGCGCTCCGTTAATAAATTATTCACTTCTCTCACACTCGAAGCAGATAGCCCCTTTCAGTGTAGTCCCTAGGAGGGACCCTTACAAGACCCATTTACCAGAACTTGGCAGAAGAGGTGGATATGAAGGCACAAGAAAGCTTCTTTTTTGATACTCACATTCAGTTGTTACTGGGCCATAATCAGGTGAGGTTGAACGAAAGGATATGTTGCTCTATGTTTACAGAAACGGATATTAGTCGCACTACCATGCAATCATGTGCTAAACCAAATCAAACCAGTCGATGCTAGAGCTCGCATAATGAGTCCAGCGAGCACTTTTGAAGTCGCACGGATCCCGTGTCCTATTGAAGGCAGTGCCGCAGCTATTTGCTTTCCTTCCGGGCAGCGCCCCGATTCTGCAGTAATGCACTGCAGAAACTTACATGTAAAATTCCGCCGCGATAATAGAAGTGTCGAGCATTCCAGCCATCTTTGTTAAAGATATTTCTTTGTGTCTGTTCACCCAGATGTGGGGTGGTCGGAGCTGAAGCGTAACCAGTCTTAGCACCAGTCTGGTTAGAGGAGTTACGAGTGGCGGTCGCTCTCGTGCTCCTATTGTCGTCTCGCCGTGTCTCTATTTAATCGTATCAATAAAAATTATTCCATTGTATTTAAAAGGGAGATACACTCTCTGTGGCTGGGATATAAAGTTCCGTCACAAGAAGTATGAATTTGCAATTTTTTTCGATTACCTGATTGGTTCATTCAATTTCAGAAGTGTACAGGCTTGGCTTGTCTGGGTTGGTGGGAGACGTGTTCACAACCTACTGCCGAGCGCCATTAATGCCAATGGATAACTGTACACTGTCCGCAGCGTCATGGCGAACTCTGTGGATGTGCCGCTAATACTCGCCAAACTACTCGGTATGACCCACGCTAGACTTTGAGGGCATCTTTAGGAAGCAAAGAGAAACACATGAGACAGCTGGCGGAGTGTCCAATATCAGGATCATATTGGATTGAAAAAAAGCTGCTATAAATGCAGCGAGGAGGTGCTTTCCAGGCACATCAGTAGAGGGCTGCGCTTTTCATTCAGCGCAAGCCTGGAACAGACGAAAAGATGCGCTTGGGTTGTGCCAAGAGGTGAGGGAACCCCAAGGCGCAGAGCCATTCAGAAAAGGTGGGACATAATTAAGGGCATGCCATTTCTGTAGGCGCATTTGCGCCGAAGGAACTTGCCATTTTGCCGGAATCCCAGAGAATATGAATTTTACAGTAAGTGCACTTTATTTTTGGACTATTTGGGAAAGTGTTATTATGACGGTGTTTCCAAGGACCTGTGGAACAAATGGAATGCGTCAATCTTGCGGACCACAAACGCAACTGTTCGATCAATAGGTTTGGTCCATTGGAATGTAACTCCCTATCTGCTTGCTCATATAGTTTCTTCCATGTTCGTGGGAGTGCTTGTGCAGGTTAAGTGCCTTCCGCAAGCGCCTGTAACGAAAACGCGAGGCACTTTGTTAACGTTGAAAAGTTTGGTTTGTACAGGTTAATCTTTCAACGGTACTAGTAAAATTGCCAACGACAGCGAAGAATTCATCCGAGGCTATTGCGAAGGAAGGACAGATGACGAAGACGTCGCTTCGAACAGGAAGTGACCAGGTTTGAGGCGGCTCAGCCGGGCGAGAAGCTTTCCCAGAACGGCAACAATAACGACTTACTGCAGGTGCATGGCTCGATTTGTCAGTGAGAAGGTGGCTCAATGATAAGCTCTTCCGCTTTGCTGTTGTTGTACTATGTATCTTTGCTTTTGTATGATTTGCTTGGACAATGTATTTATTAAAGGCACTGTTAACAAAAAAGTAAGGGTACCCTTTTTTTGACGGGAATAGATAGAACTACTCTAGAATAAAGCGATAACATTGAAAAAGCGCAAAAAAAAANAAAAAAACGACGGTTGGGGAGTGTTCGAGCGAGAATGCACGAAGGCGACGCAATGTCTGCAATACAGACAACACATCGGAATTAACGGAGTTTCTTAAATAAAAAAACATTTGCATGCAATAATCTACACAAAATATGTTAAAATCTTCAATAAACTTACGAGAATAGTTAAAGAATGCTACCGTGAAAAATTCATAACAAAAAAAAAACAATAGAAATAACAAACATAAAATAGAAATAACAGCCGAATACTAGCTCCTGTACGAGGCGGTCGACCAGCTGATGATTCCTGGCAATTTGCCAATCTGCGTATCGATTTTTCACCAACGTCACTCCAGTGCGAATGTGGTGAAGGACAACTTGAACACGTAGTCAGCCTAACGAGGGGCGGAGGCCTCCCGTCCCCCACTGTTCCTGGCCTTATTGTGCCCTATCCAGCCGTTTTCCGGCCTAATTCCTGCACAAATGTTATCAGAGGGGGCTTAGAATTCTAACCATGTGCATATCTTCGAAACCATTTATTCGTTAACAGTGCCTATAATAGTGCAACGAATATCACTGATTATTTTTTTATCCAGGAAAAAATCAAGGAAGCAACGCTTGGCTGTTGAATTGTGAAGTTGTGTTTGATGTAAACAGAAACAGAAAATGAAACATACGTTTTGTTGTCTGAGCAAATGAATCGCACTGATCATCTTTACAAAAAATGTACATCTACCTAGCAGGTGCTGAAGAACGCCATTATCACTGTCATCTATTGTTATATCAATAGAAGTGAAGCCTAAAAGTATCAGTTACATTCGAAGTGTATCAACCGTCACAGTGCTGGTTCTCCTTGTGGCAAATGCCTTTATTCAAGGTAAGCGCTGCTCATGAAGATATCTACTCTTCATAGTGCTCGATTTGCCCTTTTCTAAGAGTCTTCACCAGCATTCCTAAAAATGTACAGTTCCCAGCGCCGGGAAGCCCCGTGTCACCAGTAGCTTCAGATGAACTTATGCAACTCAGAACAACCAAAAATACGGTAAGATAATCAAGTTTCGGATAGTCTGATACATACCTAACAATTAATTGGTAACTTCAAAAATTTTTGAATGGATCCACGAAAAAGTTCGGATTGTGGCACTAGAGTGGAGAGTCGGATTCACGCATGTGCAGAATTACGGAACCCAGATCGTGAAGTTGTTGTAAATCTCAATCAGGATTAGCAATATACTGTTGCGCGGAACTAGCAAAGTATCCTCATTCGTTGTGAAGAACTTTATTACTCAATGCTTCAACTGCTGCTTCTAACTAAACGGTAACAATGGCTTTTTCCGAATCGGTGAATGTCCTATGCTCTCGCGATTATTAAGTAAAACTTGTGAGAGTGTAGAATTGATCATTGTACTCCCATGGTGCCTACTCCCATGGTTCTTCTTCATCTAGTGTTCTGCCGATCCTGTCAAGGATGGATGATGTGAAAAACTTACAGGTCACAAACAGTACGCAGATTGGCGCCAGTTGCCAGTATCTACCGGATCTTTGCATGTCGAACGTTTGTAGATTGATGTTTGCAGCTTGTGCGATTCCACGTCCGCTATATCAGCTGGAGAGTATTCTAAGAATGACCTCTCTTGGCTACTTGTGAACTCTGTGTTTTCCTAGCGCTATCGTTAGGTGTCCATCGTCCTACGAGCCAACTATACTTTTCATCATCGTTGTCCGTTACCCAATTTTTCTAAGTTTTCCAGGGCCCCACACGAAGGAGACGATGGTCCGATCTCGTTTCTAACTTTGGAGCAACAGCGACGTTTGTATTTCGATTTGGATTGTCCTTTAGTTGATTCAAAGTGCAATGTAAATAAAAGGTGTACTTCTAGATGTACTAGACAACGTGGTCGAGTTGGTGACCCGGACCCTCTTGAATCCAGTTTGTCCCATTCCACTCTGATGGTAAGCTCTTAATCTGCTAATGAGAGTAATATTTTCGTTCTAATCGCTGACGATAACCTTCAATAATGTATGCAATTCTGATGTAGTCAACCTGTTAAAAAGCCTCATCATCAATGCAGATGCGACTTACAAATAGGATAGAACAATTATTCGCTGACTTCGAAGTGGGTCGTATGGGAAGGGAGAATCGTCCCATAGGAATGATTTCAGTGAGGAGATGGAGTGCAGGGAAGACACGACGCTGATGCGCATGGCTTGGGAGCCAAGAAACTGTTTTAATCTCTCACAGAACTACCGTGCACTGTAGCAATATTTATCAATAATTTGCACCAAGTAGTTCTTCAAATTCTTAACCGTAGCTGGTCTTGCAATCCGTTCTCCTAATACACACTCCGTTGTCCCGGACGTAACCATTAACGCATCGACAAGCAGGTGGGAAGCAACCAGGGAGGCAGGGCTGAAAGAGTTCTTTGTTTCAGACTGTTAATTACCCTACAATTTCCAGAATAAGTAATTTTACAATAGATAACACTTCCTTCACTGGTTATCGCGAAAGCATTTTGGACTAACCAATAAGTGTGACATTCCTCAGTGACTATCTCAGGAAGCCCTGCCAGTCTAAGAAGCTTTTCGTATACCAGAGGGGATAGCACAAAGTTGAATCCCTAATACAGAAGACCTCGTGTAATCACATACTTCGAAGGTTTCAAGTTAGAACTGTTTCCTAATCTAGACCATGCGGACGCGATGTCCGCGCCATTATATGATAAAGTGGTGTGGAATCATTCTGTCGACATCCTCAATAGCAAGGGACCTGCTGAATCTGTGAGTAAAGTCACAAAAAGCTGGTGCACTAGTCGTCTATAGGCCCTTTCAGTAGAAAGAGTTGTTGGGCAACGACCCAGAAACTCGTTCATGAGCCTCTCAATCAAAAGTAAGGCTTCAAAAAAAGATTACCATACCACAATTGGCCCACAAGTTGGTTCGCAGGACGGACATTGTATGAACTCCTCATTGGCGCCACATGCTGGAAATGTTGATGTTCAAGTATTATGGCCTAGCTGTACACACTAAAGTAAGGAAGATAAAAAAGCCTTTCTTAACGATGCTATGCTTTTGTGCTTCAGTTTGAGTGGCAGGAGCGTTTGCCTACTGTTGAGCCCGTGAACAATAAAATTAAACAAAAATAAAATAAAAATCAGTGTTCAAAATACGAATTTGCCCTCTCAAGTAGTTGTACATAAGAAGGGAAGGGAATCCCTGTTGGTCTGCTTTAGCTATCTGGACTGCCTAGTCACCTCAAGCTGCAATCATCACCTGCTGCTCGTTTTCAAATGAGCGTAAGACAAGTAATTGGAATAAAATCGCTTATACGGAATGATTTTGTTTCACATCTGAAATACAATCTAAACGTAGAAATTTAAAACCAGATGACTCGAATACTGAACTAATTTATTCAGTCATGTTCCATCAAATGTTGCGAAAATTCTGGTCGTTTCATTCAGGTTAAGGTTACTTAACAGGCTGTTCATAGCTGAAGACATACAGTAAGTACATTATTCACTCAGCGGCTCTTCAGGATATCGCATAATTTGAGCCCGGTCAACAGAATTGTAGTAAGTTTCTGTTGACTTCACCTTTGTATGGAATTGTAACAACTTGTTTTACCTTTATCCCGTACGCATGCCGGGGCTCCGTTGACGATTTCACAGTGATAACCAGTAATGCATAGTATACGGATTAGGGCTTGATCGCATGTTGTTAAGGTCGGAGTCACTGCAATAGAAAAATACGTTCAATTTTATAAACATAACAGAGATGGGGATTTGCTCTCAGCTGTACCAGGATCCTATACTAAGGAAGTGTAAACTGCAAAAAAAAGTGTTGAATAATGTGTTCTAATTGGTAAGTGCTACGTCATGTATAGCTGACAGTTACTGGGCATTCCACAATACTTTTCTGAGCATTTTCTTCACCACAACTCGCGTTGTCGAAATTTGGATGATGCATCAAAGAAGATTATTCATCCGATGAGGTAGTTCTGTATGTGTACACAATCTTTGAACCTTGAAAACTTACCGATTTGAGACGAAACGAGCCATCTTTAACTTCAGTTTACTCACTTTTTTACGATTCTCTATTACTTACTAAGCTTCACTGATTCCAATTTGTTATACTTTACTTATTGGTCATATCATAGGCACTAAAGCGAGGCAAATCCCGCCAGGCTCTCAGCTTCTTCCATAAGACATATAGACCGAAAATCCCTAAATAAGTGACGAGGCTGGACCATGTTTTGTCTCCATTTCGCCAAATGTTTTTGAAGAACAAAAATTTCGAGATGGTTGAAAAGCTTCCATTTCGGGTATAAGAGGTTCAGTCAACGAGAATTCCGTGCTGCGCATTAAGGGGAGATCGTCATCGGAGCTCATTGCCGACTTCCTTCAGTACATTCTAAAGTGGTCGAGCAAGTTCGATTGCCATGCTGTTTGAATAAAACTTGATATGTGTAGTAATCGTAACACTTATTGTCATTAGCATGCAGTATCCTCATCCGCTCATACGCCTATCTTCTGGACATATGAACGTCCGATTTGAGCCCAGCGAGCGAACTGCCAGAGAATCGCCTTCGCCTTCGAACGAAAATATGTCGAGTTATTTTACCTGGATCCGGTACGCATCCTTGCTCTCCGTTGACAATTTCACAATGGAAACCAGGTGCACATACTATACGAACGATGAGTTGGTCACAAGTAGTCAAAGTTGGAGTGACAGGTTCATCCGCTATAATGGGAGGATAAGTTCAATTTTAAAATGATAACTCCCATGGTACTAATAATTTGCATTGCATTTGTATTCAAATACCGTAGTTCTGCGTAGTTGTGGTGATTTTCCCCATATTAGGGCAATCGTTCCGATCAATGCATTGTCCACCCTCACGAACGAATCCGCTCTTGCATTGGCACTTTGGCGGTAGACAATTCATAGTGCATGGCTGGAAGAAGTACTACTTCATACAAATTAAACGGGAATACTTTTGATATCCCCACATACTCAGTGATGACAAACGAAGATGTCTAAGGACTGAAATCCACTATTATCTGCATAACCTATCCTAATGGGCACTCAGATCGAAAAGTATGGCCAGGACCGCTACGGCAGGAGCGGGGAATCAGTAAGTCCACAAAAATTGAGTTTTCTGAAGTCTTTTCGTATTGAGAGTCTAGCACAAGAAGTAGTCAACTCAACTTGTAGACCTAGAGCTTTAAGCGGTGCCGTTGCCATCGCTAGGCACGCTTTTCCAGCATAGGCTTGATTGAACCTATTCGCATCCGGCCGGGCTTAGGTCAGACTATAGACATTCATAATTACACCAAATCAAAGTTCGTGGTGTGCTACAGCATTGAAAGAGGCCTTATCACATTTTCTTCGACGGTGGGATCTGACTAAAGGGGGTGAATTCATTGAGACCGAATAAGTAATTCACGAAATGGTCGCATTTGGAGAAGTGCAAGTGTTCCGGTAGCTTAGTAAGCAACACACCCACTTGTCTTTATAAAAGAGGTTGGATTAACAACTGTGGTTGATTAGTGATTTTACTGATATTCATTTTGTCTATTACTGCGATTTGCGAGAGACGAGTCTTGAGGTTGCTTCAAGCCGCTTATAAAAAGGTGTTTTTTCAAATTAGAGCATTTCTCGAGGCTTGTTTGAAACAATGTCAAAGTATGATTCCGAAAAGCTTGATTCCCAGGAGTGGTGTCGAATTTGGAAGTTGACTAGGAAGATAATCCGAAAGTCGACAAGCGATCATGATGAATTACATACAGTTAGTGCCCTAGAGAAATTACGTGGCTGACATCGTCCAAGGCTCTTTTTTCTCTCTTGTTAGACCATCAGTATCAGTATGCGACAAGCTCTGGTAAATTGATCTTCTTTTGTTTCCGTCTCAGCTACTCACTACATGCTGTTCCGTTTCTCAGAACAAATGCTATGCAGTGTTAGGCAGGCTGCCCTGCACAGGAGCTTTTTTTATCCCCATTTCCTGCCTTACATTCTTCGCTGACCGAACTCTCACGCTCGGTATGAGAGAGAGTGACTGTAGTCCAAGTTGCACAGCTATTTTTTAGACAAAAGGACAAAGCCTTGGAGCTCAATCAATCCCGTATGAGGGATGCGCTCACGCGTCCAAGTCTTTATCCTCCCATACGAGTCTGGTAGCCATTGATTAACCCCGTGGGGATAGGCATGGCTGGCCTAGGCGGATACCGATCCGGAATTCGAACCCGGAACCATGCGTGTGTAACGAAAAGAGAATGAAAAAACACGAATGTGGTCTTCCCCACCAATTTTAGCTTCCCTGCGGCGGGTTCCATACTTCAAATAAATACTGATGTGAAATGTTCTTGCTGTTTGCCTGCTCTACTCAGCTGAGTGTGGGAAATTCGAAATGCTTCAAAAGGTCACTGGCCTTTTTATGCATTCACGTGGCCTGTCGCTGTACCAGCGCGGCGATCATATGTTGATGTTTTCAGATGACTCATGAAGGAATTTCAGGGCGGAACGAGGAGCAAGAGAACGACATCAGGGAGTCACCAAGGTTCTCCACCCACGAGCGGCATCTACTATCCCGCTATCGCCATGGGGGCGAAGCCCTGGCCACCAATATCATATCCTATTGGGATGATCTACTTCTGCAAGTGGTTCTGTCTTGTTAATTCTTTGCCCACATCCTTTGTATTGTTACATTCCATTGAATGCTTTTATTCGTTTGTGCTTCACTTATGATTTATGTCGGTTGATTTACAGATAAATCGGTATTAATCGGTAGATTCTCCACAGAAGAAGTCATTAGGCACGCTCCGCTGTGCGCGCGAGCTTACTAAAGAGCACGAAGTAAGTGTCGAGCGGTCATTTTGTAATCGTTTGTCAGACAAGCGCAGATTTAATTGGGTTGAAGACAAATTTTGGCGAGTTGCTTAAGAGGTCACCGATTACAAAACTACCCTGCTGAGCGCTTATGGATGAAACAAATCTCTAAATAAAGATTAAACAAGATAGCATCAACATCTGGTGATAAGGTAAATGAATTTGAGACAGTACTCACCCGTCCCATGGGAACGCAGGTCTGTTCACAATCCGATGCACATGTATTGAATTCTTCATTGGGAGGGCAAACTGCAAATGTCAGAACTCAATGGCCACATTTTTTACTCGTTATTGTTATGTTTCATTCGTTTATCACTTCAAGAGAGAGAGGAAGGAGATGTTACTATTCGTAAGTGTCTGTGTAAAAGTATGACCTATCGCACCTCCATACTTACCTGGATCGGGAGCGCAGGTGATGCCAGTTGGTGTATCCTCGCAATGTTGTCCAGCAGCACACTTTACCCGTACATCGGCGCATCGTGCTCTTTGCTCTGCAGAATTGTTATCCATTGTACATATATATTTAAGGTGTATATATAAGGTTATGACGCTCAAGGTCTAAGACAAAGAGCTGCAATGGACTTAGGGAAGACTGTCAGAATTTCCAAAAGGAGAAGAGCTTCGCTTATTTGTCTTACGTACTACCCTTTCAACCACAATAATTTCATTAACTACTCCCAACCCTAGCTTCGACGAAATTTAGAAAGGAAACATTTTTGCCTGACCAACTGAAGCGACTGTAAATAAGTAAAGCTACATACATACATAAATGTTATAAATGAAGGCAGACTAATTTTTCTCCGGGTCGTCCAAGTTACATTCTCCAAATCCGTGTGCAGATTCTGAGAGTAATATCGGTGAGGGTAAGATCGGTGTTTTGACTCGATATCAATGCCAGCATTACCATTCGGGGGTATACTAGTCATGGGCGTCGGTTGCTTCCTTGATTCATAACAGAAAGATCGTCAGCAGTGGCCACATGAACACGAACTGTACCCGCAAGGATGACCAGATCGCCAGCGTGTAAGGCCAAATATAAGCTTCCTACAGGATCCAACTCACCATTGCTTGACGTTGCTGATTTGATATTAGTACATGAGCTCGGATCTATACACAATCCATTATTACGCACGAAGCCTGGTTGACATTGGCAGGCAGGAGGTCCACAGGACTGAATGCACGCCTGAAATCCTTATTTGCTAGTGAGAAGCTTTCTCAGTGTAGTAAATTTTAGCTCAACTGTTTACTTACAATATTAGTAGGAGTACATGTAGGTTCGCAATATGATGAACATTCGGCGAATATTTCACCCGGTGAGCACGCTATAAAAAGAAGGCGTAAATACATTTTGCCTCAGAGTACACAACAATATATTAACGTTATAAGGGTAAAGTTTTTAGCGTTAACCAATCCCGTCTGAGGGATGCCCGCACTCGACTTCCATTCAGAATCGTAGTGCCGTAATGAGTGCGTATGTGGCCTATACAATGAATTGCGGTGGCCAGCCGATGTACAAGTCAGTGCTTTTACCCTCTCAAACGATTCTGGTACAATTAAGCGACTCGGAGGGATGGAAGGCTTGCTTGGCCGAGAAGGATATCGATCCGGAATTAGGACCCCTGACCATGCATGTGAGATAGTGCGCCACTTACCACCACACCACCCCTCATTTTAGATTTAAACTCACTCGTATTGTAGCACGCAGCTATTCCATTATATTCAAAACATGTCGTATTGAATCCACAGCGCACGGTAGCACATGGGCCCACAACTGGAACCGTAACATACTCAGCTGGTGCAATCTTGCGCTCATCTGAAGGGGACGTCTCCGATGTCCAAGCGAGACAGAAGAGCACCTAAAGTATTTCGTCGTTACATATTATCATTTGAGCATGACCTTTCAATATTTCAAAAAATTTCTCTATACAACCTATTGATGTTTTACTGATAACAAAGTATTTCGTTGCCATTAACGATGACACTCCCGCCAGAGAAATTTCGAAGATTTCGCAAGATTTTCATCAAACAGCCCTTGTTATGAGTAAAAGAAGGGAGGTAAAATCAGCGTCAGGCTATATGCTCCACTTTCCTGCGCCCTCAGTGATGTGGAGCGAGCCCGATGAAGAGGTCAATTTACATTATGCTCCACATATGTACTTCCACAATGTTACACGAAATCGCTACTACAAAACTTCCTGTTGTTTAAGTTCCCTGATTAGGCATCTTATACTATGCGCGTCTGAAGAATTGATATTCCATGCTTGTGCATATAATCATCTCAGCTCCTAAAAATGTTTTACATGTATCTGTCACTGGAAGTTACTAATAGGGTTTGATACATAAAAATAATCCCATTCTGCTCCCTCCCCTACATCCCAACATGAGACATGTTGGTTGAGACAAACACAAAGGTTATGTCAGAGTTGCAGTAAGACTTGTAAGACTTGCAGGAAAAAAATTGTCAAGTGGGGATTATTTCAGAAAACCCGCAACAACGAAAATCTAAGTAAATATCACTCCAATTTTAAAGTGTACGAGTTGCGTTCTTGGTAATTGTCGTTTTGAGTACTGCAGAATATTTGCAGTGTTTGAAAGTTCCACCTCAACTGGACCATAGTAAAGGTGCGGGTAGACGTTAGAAAAAACAATAACGGGATCTTCTCGTTGAATTTTTAAAATTTTAGTTCTCTTTTCCGTTGGCCGAAAAAGGGCCTAGAAATAATAAATCACGAAATAAGATGTGACTAACCAGCAATGAATTAAAACCGATTGGGAACTGATGCATGGCCGCCGAAGGTCACCATGACTTCGCTCAGTCTTTAATATCTTACGCTCAAGGTTAATGCTAACCAGTAAGTGAAAACAAGTTTTGAGCAAATGCATAGCGGAGCTATGCGTTTCCTGGAATAGGAATAAATGTCATGTGAAAGGACGTACCTTGCACGCCAGTTAGGCCGGCTTGAATGATTTTTCCTTCTTTCTGTGACGAAGTCAGAGCGTCTGGTTGAACATTCCCTCCATCTCATATGATTGCGTTGCTTTGTCTCTAACGGATAGTTTGGAAGCCTTCTATAAAAATCGCATCTTAGATATATTCTTTATCGACTTTTCAAAGGTTTTTGACAGTAATTGTCAAGAAAGTTGTTGTGAATGTATGTTAGACCTACTGTTGAATAAACAGTTGACTGTTATCTATGGTTTGTTATCTTTCTACTGCGGAGCAAAAATAGATTCATGTACTGAAGGGATCCAATATTTTATATATATTTCTACACAGGAAGCTTTTGTGAGAGCTCCTTAGGCTTCATACTTGAATATAGAATTCAGGCTACTTTAGTTAGAAGGGAATGATTGCTCAAACCTCCCGGATTTCACTAAAACAGTCACTCTTGTGGGCTCCGCTACAAGAGGTGGGCTCTGGGCATAGAATAATATCTGCATCAGACGAGATAAGTGCTTGGTAGTCACCATTACACCTGGAAGTGGGCCTAGAATATATATTAAGCCTGTGAATCGGATCATCTTCCATCTAAAATATCCAGAAAAAATCGAAAACTCAGGAGTTGAGACTATGGTTCAATTTTGTTTGATCTTGTTCTCCATTTTTCCACTGTGTGAGATTCCGGACACTCGATAAATGGTGATTGCAGCCATGATTGTTGCTCCAGTTCATATGTCTTTTGCATGTAGTAAATCACCGGCACAACCTGCCGTCTCGCTGATCACCATTCCCTCGAGCAGACGCCAGTAACGTCTCCATTCGTCCCCGCCGCGAGCCAGAGTAGTCCAGTGAATCGTCCTCGCTCGNGTGAATCGGATCATCTTCCATCTAAAATATCCAGAAAAAATCGAAAACTCAGGAGTTGAGACTATGGTTCAATTTTGTTTGATCTTGATCTCTATATTTTTACTGTGTGAGATTCCGAACACTGGATAAATGGTGTTTGCAGCCATGATTGTTGCTTCAGTTTATATGACTTTTGCATGTAGTAAATCACCGGCACAACCTGCCGTCTCGCTGATCACCATTCTCTCGAGCGGACGCCAGTAACGTCTCCATTCGTCTCCGCCGCAAGCCAGAGTAGTCCAGTGAATCGTCCTCGCTCGAAGGACAAGGCATAGCGTTTCTTTATTCAGAGCTCTCGTAAAGAAGTGTGATTATCGCGCTGGCAACCATCCTGGTTTTGTCTGACGCTCAGAGGAATCCAGTCAGTGATCGCTGTGGTAAAGCAGTCACTACGATATCGCATAATGTGCCCAGCCCACCAGATCTTTGACTTTGTGAAGAGCGGCATTCCTGTTCTTCGTTCACTGACGGAGCTCAGGACTTCGGCTTCTCTTCTGCTCTTGTGTGTAAAGAAAAATTCAGAGGGTCGTCAATTCCAGAACGAGTTGAAAGACGCTAGTGTTATGTTCATCCTGATTTCGTGAAGTCCAAACTCTCGAAGCGTGCGTCAAAGCAGGATGGACAGCAGTGTCAAAACGTTGGGAGCGGTGCCGGGTATTCTTTGCCTTTTTCATTTTTGCCTCGATATTCTTGAATGCTCCGCACACTACGAGTTTCCTTTTGTTTATCTGCCAAACGAGGTGGCGCATGATTTTGTCTTATAATTTCGGGTTCACGTAAATAGAGCACTCGGGAGTATTCCTTGCATTCAGCGCAAAGGAAGCATCAGGTACCAATCCGTTTTTATGAAGTTAGTCCTCATTAGCTTCAGCCTTAAGCCGTCCTTTCCACAAGCGCTGTCAAAGCATTATGTCTGCTCCACGATCGGTGTTTTAAGCATGATGTCATCTGCAAAGGGGAGGAGGTGGAAGTAGCGGTTGTCAATTTTCACTCCTGTGCCTTTTCGCGCATGATCTCAAGAGATTCACTTTAGGCAAGGTGGCATCGTCACCTCGAACCCCTCTTGTCAGGTTGATCCTGAATTCTTCATGCAATGGCGAGATCCTAGTCGTGAAGTTGTGGTGGAGCTCACAAAGCATTCTCAAATGTTGAGTAGGAACGGAACACCCTGGTTGCTCAGAGGTTTGATTACCGTCTCTGTCTCGACTATATCAAAGGTCCTTCAAATCGATGAACGTCAGGCATAGCAGCATCCTGCATTCTCGCATGTAACACTGTGCAGTCACACTGAATACTGAACAACTTCCTTCACTGAGGGCAAACTCATTCTTTCTCTAATGGACAAATGACTGTACTCTATTGCAAACTTCCCTCGAGCGCCAAAGTTTAGAGCGACCTTTTTTTACTCAATCGTTTAAAGTGGACAATGCTTTTCATTGTTATTGCTTTCAGTAACTAACCTCAGAAGTTTGTGGAGTTACAAAAGCTGCGATCACCAAAGAACTGTTCCATTTGTTCCATTATTGGAGCTTTATTAACACAAACACAGAAGGACAAAAAACGCGGTGACATAACATATCGCGATATTTACCACCTAATCATTTCATTTCAACCATATTTTCACAGTATAATCAATCAACTAATCGAAACGGATCGCGATCTGATGTGATCTGTGCAGTACGAAGAGGGAGCAATTTGTAAACAACCAAATTCAAAGCGAAAAATGAAATCTCGATCTTATTGGCTGGAAAACACCGACGATGTATTGGATAATGAAAATAGTTATTAACACTTCAGCTTGTCACGAGTTACTCATAATTGCACGGTACTGGAATTTTAGAAAGAAAATATCGTCGTCGGCATTTCAGCGCCAAAACATCTTATTTTTCTTGTCTAATACATGTAATCACTTTGCTTTTGTAACAAGTTCTTGTTGTTGAGGTTGGCTATTTGGGACATCAAGGGCGGCATCTGAAAAATAATGTTCACGTGACAAAAAGCGAAATCGGTTTTTTGGACAGCTCTATGTAGAGTATTTGCAATGCATGTATTGTTTCAGCACACTCAGTATGTTAAGGTTTCAAGTATGAGGAATGATAACCAAACGATGCAAGCCTTGAAATTATAAAATGTTGTATCAGACGACGAAACGTAATCACACCATTTAGAGTAGTGAAGTGTACATTACAGAGCCCTTTATTCATGAAAAATTGTTCTGGAGAAGTGAGCAGTTTTTCAGCCATGTTGCCACCTCTCTAGTTTATAAAGCACTGGCTTGCTTTGTCAGTTTGTCGTTTGTCGGCTTTTCTGTTTGTCCGTCTGTAAGACTCCAGCCTGATTACGATTAGGGGGGGGGGGGGG